>PVIC010049557.1:0-13051 GCA_004025085.1 Thryonomys swinderianus | reverse complement strand
AAGACAAGGTTGTCCGTTGTCTCCACTCTTGTTCAATATAGTGCTGAAAACATTAACCATAGCAATCATGCAGGACAAAGACATAAAAGGAATAAAGATAGGTAAGGAAGAAGTTAAACTGTCACTATTTGCTGATGATATGATACTCTATCTAGAGGATCCTAAAAAGTCAACCAAAAGACTACTAGACTTAATTACCAGATTTGGCAGTGTTGCTGGATACATGGTTAATGCTCAAAAATCAACAGCCTTTGTCTACACAAACAACAGACTCACTGGAAGAAATTGGGGAGTCAATTCCTTTCACAGTAGCACCCAGAAAAATGAAATACCTAGGAATCAACCTAACAAAGGAAGTGAAAGATCTCTACTCTGAATACTATATGACTCTGAAAAACGAGATAGAAAAGGAGATCAGAAAATGGAAAGACATACCTTCTTCCTGGGTAGTGAGAACCAACATTGTCAAAATGGCTATACTTCCACAACTACTATACAGATTCAATGCAATTCTAATTGAAAACTTTACAGAGCTAGAGAAAATGATACAAAAATTCATCTGGAACCACAAAAAACCTAGAATAGCAAAAGCATGGCAGGGGGTATTACAATCCTCAATTTAAAACTCTACTATAAAGCCACTGTGCTAAAAACTGCATGATACTGGCAAATAACAGACCCAAGGACAAGTGGAATAGATTAGAAGATGCAGAAAAAACCCTGGATACCCTAAGCCATTTTATCTTTCACAAAGGAGCCAAACATCCTCAATGGAGGAAAGACAGCCTCTTTAACAAATGGTGCTGTAAAAATTGGGCTTCAGCTTGCCAAAAGCTAAAGGTATACCTATCACTTTCACCATGCACAAAACTAAACTCTCAATGGATACAAGACTTAAATATTAAAACAGAAACAATAAGCCTGCTGGAAAATAGATTAGGTAAAACTCTTGGAGACATTGGCTTAGACAGAGACTTTATGAATAAAACCTCTATAGCACAGTATTAGCAGGAAGAATCAACAAATGGGATCTCACCCTACTGATAAGCTTTTGCACAGCAAAAGAAGTCACTGACACTGCCAAAAGACCACGAACAACACGGGAAAATATATTTACTAGCTGTTTATCAGACAAAGGGCTATTATCTACAATATATAAAAAACTGAAACAGATCAGCCTCCCCAAGTTTAAAGACCCAATTCAAAAATGGGCATCTGAAATGAACAGACACTTCTCAGAGGCAGAAGTTAAACCACTAAGAAACATATGAAGAAATCTTCAACATCACTGGTCATTCAAGAGATGCAAATGAAAGCAACACTGAGATTTCATCTCACTCCACGAAGAATGGCCGCTATCACAAAATCAACCAACAATAAATGCTGGCAAGGCTGTGGGGAGAAATGATCCCTTCTCTACTGTTGGTGGGATTGCAGACTTATGCAACCATTGCTGAGATATGTGTGGAGATTTCTCAGAAAACTAGGACTAGGGGCCCCATTTTATCCTGCCATCCCCCTGCTAGGAATATACCCAAAAGAACTTAGAAAATCACAGTGGAAAGACAGATGTAACCCTTGTTCATAGCAACTCAGTTCGTGATAGCTCAATCTTGGAAACAACCCAAATGCCCATCAACTGGAGACTGGATAAAGAAGATGTGTTTTTTTTTTAATAAAATGGAGTACTATTCTGCCATAAAGAATGACAAGATTGATTCATTTAGGTGCAAATGGATGCCCCTGGAGGACACGCTAAGGAGTGAAATCAATAGAGCACAGATAGGCAAATACCGGATCTTCTCATTGATATGAGCACCAGTAGATGCAAATGAGCTCTAGTAGTATGACAAACTTTTTAGAATGGGAAATTTCCAAAGGAAATTTGGTGTGGGGATGTAATGAGGGGAAGGAATAAATATGATTCTGAAAGAAAATAAAAGAGCATGTATATAGGGGGTGGGGAGGTGTGGGTGGGAATATGGGTAAAAATGAGAATTGACTGTGTCGTATATTGGTACAAATTCCCCAATGTTATGTGTGATTTTGAGATGTATGAAAATTGTACTAATAATGAATGCAATTTAAAAAAAAATCTGTGCCTGGTGAATCTGAGCCTGCACGAAGTTAGCCTGAAGTCTGAATGGAACTCGAGGCTGGAGAGCTGCCTGAGAACTTCTCTGAGGCTCATTCCTCGGGAATGCAGCCCTGTGGCATGGGACTCTTGTGATGGTGATGCACGGCCCAGGTCTCGCATTTGCAGTCAATATCGAGCCATGACATGGGGAAACAGCAAGTCTTAGTGGCACATGGGCAAAGGCAAACCATGCTATTCAGCTGGAAAACAGATTAGTTAGCATCCAGGCTAACTGAAAGTATGCTTAGGTTTTGTGTGTCACTGTGAGGTTGTCTGTGAAATTAAGAAACCTAGCACAGGAGCCACAATTAGTCTTTACCCGCAACAAGTTGTAAGGACTCAATAGAACTGCATTAGTGTCCTGTGGTTGTCCTTGGTGTTAAACTGTGTTGTAATAGAGTAAATGTCAAAATACCAAAGGATGCACCCTGGATATAGAAAAGTCTGAGAATAGTATAATTAACCTGAGACTATATATTTTTACTCCAAGAGTGAAAAAATAAGTTAAACATAGTCATGTATTTAAATGTCAGACACAGGAACCAGAACGTAGGACCCCTTGAAAATATAATGAACCTCACTGATTCAGTAGATTCTAAGCACTTAGGAGCTACTCTTGCCTATGAAGATCCACATTAGAAATTAGGCCTGTCAGCAAATTTCAGTTTGTTATCTACCCACTACTATGTGGGGACATTAAAAAGCTGCCATGAAATCAAAATCATTCTCTTCCCAGGAAATAGGGTAGAACATACAAAGAGGAGTCAGGATTAGATGTAAATATTCAGTAATATCTTCCAGTATTAACCTTAAATTACCTTTAGTGTTTGGAACAAAATTTTATGATCAGTTTATTAGACCAAGCATTAAAATCACAACTATAAATTTGCTTTATACAAGGTATATGACTTTTTGAGTTTTAAAAAATACATTTAACAGTACAAAATGTTGATAATGGCTTAACAATCCACCAAGAATTTTATTAGCAGGACAATACAATATTATGATATTTTTAACTGTAGGAGTTTTTAGTAGCTAAAACTCAGCTTCGTCATAGGAATTACAAAGTATTATACTTGTGGCCTTAAGGAGAATGAGAAACTTGAAGCTGTTTGGCTACTTTAAGGCTCAAGTGCTTCCCTAATTGTGAATCTTCTATCTCACTGTGACATGGATTTGAGGCATTTTGCCCAAGTGGTTTCTAAGGGCTCATATTGATTCACGCATTGACAGTGGTTGCCTTTCCCAAGTGTTCAATTTTCTTAGTCAACCTACTTAATTTGGCCATTGAAAAGAAAATGAAACCATATCTCATGTACTAAAACATCTGTACTAGAAGCGGTCAGTGAACATTGATAGGCATTGGCCATTTTCTGCCTTTCTCTCCTGAGAATTTTGTTTACTAATATCTGGAAAATTACCATTGTTCATGTTTCAGGTGTTTAACCACAGTGGGAGCAGTTTCTCCAGAGCCTTTCCGGGAGTTTCCTATAACATTTGGAAGCTTTAGCTTTCTCTTCCTCACTCTTTCAATGCTGTAATTCAGCCAGTTCTTGGAATCAGAACCATCCCTGTAGCTCCTCCTGGTTCTGCTGCCCCTTTGAGGCACACATTCTGAATTCTTATGAGTCTGCACAACAAAACAACATCGGTCTTTGCTAGAAGAGGGACTTCAGCTGAGGCTTCCAGCACTCTTCTCGGGGCCTTCTGTTCTGCATGTACCTCTTCTTTGTGCAATAGCTTGGGCCACCAGTACTTCCTAAGCCCTTGGATAACAGCTGGTGTAAGGAAGTCAGACAGGCTAGTAGTACCTTGTTCATATTAGTGACATCTTTTTACAAACTTAAAGAAAAGGAGAGACCCAAACTATAGCTCACTACAGATTTACCAAAAGTGCAAAGAATAACCCACCACCACTAACTTCCACTCCTTTTCTAACAGGGAAATGACATTTCTAAGGGTTTTTCAGAAAGTAATGGAATCTGTCATTCAAAGGGCATTTCTGTTTGTTCTGTTGAAAGCATTTCTACATTGATGGTGTGGGCTACTCGCTTTTTGTCTTAGCTACTTTTCTAGTTGTTGAGACAAAATACGTGAACTGAATTAAAGGAGGAAAGGTTTACTCGATTCACAGTTTGTAAGGGCTTCAGTCCATAGTCAGCTGGCTCCAGGCAGGGTGGGAGGGTAAAGGGCATTGCAGAGGAGAAACTATCTCATGGCAAGCAGGTGGGTGAGAGCCCATTAGCCCTCCTTCTGTCCCTTGTATCTTATCCCCTTAATCCTACCCAGAACTGAGCCAGACCAGTCAGTGGACTGACTTAGTGATCACACAGCTCTGACCCCAGTGCCACGCACTCTACATCCAGCCACTTGTGAAAAGCGCCCCATCCTGTGACTGTATGAGGCTTAAGAGAGACATCAAGACACAAGACCTAACACTTTTCTTCTTGAAAAACAGTACGTACCATTAGATAATTGTTCATTCATTCTCCTAGGTGGGGTGATGCATGATTCCATGAATAAATCTCAGCTGACACCCAGAAAGGCAATACCCAAAAAGCCTACTCCAGGATTTGCTTTATGCCCAAGAAAACCCCTCACCTGTCTTGGTTATAGGCTGGAGAAACCTTTGAATACTTTATATTTCCTCCAAGGAGAGAAAACCCAACCCATTAGCCATCAAGTTGTGCCCTAAATAGTGGACAGTTTGCCTTGAATACTGTTGAAACTTTGTGATGCTTTTGTACCGGTTGCTATGGGAGGTTCTCTGAGTGCTCTGAAGCCTCCTTGGTGGGTCATCTGTGTACTGAGTGAGCTGGGTGCTGGGCACACTGTGGGTGACCAGGTCCTGCTTCAGTGCCTGGAAAAACAAGCAGCTTTGGTGAGGCTCTGTGATGTTCTGGTCCAGGCGAGCCATTGGCTTTTGTAAACAAAGGCAAACAAGTACTGACCATCCCCTCAAGCAGAGTGCCAAAGCAAACTGCACAGTCATTTTTAATCAGTAGCACATTAGGCAAATTCAGGATTTGCAATTACTGAAAACCTAGATATCATGATTTTATTAGTTGCTTAGAGAACTTGAACAAATTTCCAGCCTTGTCTATTTACTACAACTGGGAAGATGAGAGTGTTACAGGGGCTGCTACAGAGAATCCCTGTCCAATGAAGTATTTTATAACTGGTTAGAATTGATAAACTGTGTTAGGTTTAATGGCTATTGGGGGATTAGGCAAAGGTTTAGAATGATCTATGTGAGTGTTGACAGGCTGTACCTTTCTAATCCTTCTTATGACAGAAGAAATCTATAGCCCTCCAGGCATCTTAGAAAGACTGGGTACCAGAGCCTTAGGCCTTAGCCCTGTCACTTTCCACCTAGGGAAGAACATAGCAGTTTTGGTTCAGGGGAGTCAAGAAACAGAAAGATTATTCCCCCACCTCCTGAGGAGAAATTTGTGTCTCTTTAGTTTAGAAAATAAGCCCTACCCAAGCAAGTTTACCAGTAATGCACATCAAAATAATTTTTTGTGGGTAGGGATATGGGTAAAAATGAGAATTAACTTGTGGCATATACTGGTACAAATTTCCCAATGTTATATGTGATTTTGAGATGTATATAAATTGTACCAATAAAGAATTCAATTTAAAAAAAATAATAATTTTTTATCTGCCCTGAAAATGGCCCCCTTGTCAATCAGACAGGGCCAGATATAGGACTGCTTCAAGCCCTACCATAGAATTTTACTCCTGGGGGTCAATTGACTTACTAAAAGAGTTCATGTCTGAATAGATGGCTTTGGTATCTGCTAGGATGTTTTAGGATTTCCTGTTAATCCTGACTTTTGCTTTACTATTGCTGTTCAAAGGTATTATAGGGAGCATTTTACTAGAAAGTCCCTTAGAGCCACAGTAATGTTGATTATTTTCTTGTGGACCCTCTCTAGTAAAAAGTATAGCATGAGGGTTTGGGCAGGTAGACAAAAAGTAGACCAGTTTTGTTCTGGTATGTCCTGCCTGTCTGCAGTACAGGCTGACACCTCAGGGTGAACTACCTCACAATCTGGACTTTCCAAGCTGTGGACAAAGCACTTTGACCTGGATCCCTGTAACTTCAGTTGGAGAGCCCTAAATGTGTTAGTCTTAGGGGGATTTTGGGTCCTCGAAGAGCATTCAACTGAGCCCCATCCAACCACACCTGGAACTTGCCATTTTGTTTTATTTATTTATTTATTCATTCATTCATTCATTCATTCATTTCTGCTTTGTACTTCAGGCTGGCCTTGAGCTCACTATGAAGCCCAGGCAAGCCTTGAACTCAACAATTCTCCTGCCTCTTCCTCCTGAGTGTTGAGATTACAGGCATGAGCCACCACGCCAGGTGAGACCCTTTTTGTTCACCATGCTGTTTTAACCATAATAGCTTTGTCAGATTTGTGCTGCATAGTTGGAGCATCAACCAACCTCTCTTTTGTACTATTTGCTCATGCCCACCACACTGTACTCTGAGAAAAAAAAAAGTGGTTAGTAGGCCAGAAAGCTGTAGATTCTTCTTTTTCTAAGACAGGGTCTCCCTGTGTAGTTCAGGCTGGCCCTCAGCTCACTATGTAGCCCAGGCAAGCCTGGAAATCAGCAATCCTCCTGCCTCTGCCTCCTGAATGCTGGGATGACAGGCGTAAGCCACCACGCCTGGCACTGTGGTATGTGGTATTATTGATTGCTGGTGGGTGTGAGTCACCATGTCCAGCATTGTATGTGGTTACCTGGATCGAAGTCAGGGCCTTGCTCTTGCGGTGCAGGCACTGGAACCACTGAGCTAAATCTCTGGCCCAGCTGTAGATTCTTATATTGCTCTTTTGAGCTATTGGAAGGTGGGGTCATTAGCATCTTGATTTTATAGTTGTGAAATGATTTTACCAATTAAGAATCTGATGCATAATTTTTCTATTTAATTAAAAGAGCAGATGTGAACAAATGAGTTGATATAATGAACTTAAAAATCAATTTTTTACCTGTTTAGAAGCAAGACAGTGCCTTGTCACATTCATATGGTATAGATTACTCATCCGGCTTTATATTTGTTTTCTGTGTTCAAATTGGAATTACATGTGTTATAACTATATTTAGCATTTTTTAGTTGCTTAAGGCATGTTGTAAATTTTCTTAAATAAATAATCATTCCCAAATGCTACGTGGAGTGACTAGAAATTAAGACATATCAGTTCATAGGACATAATTAGCTTTCTTGGCTTGCTCTGACAAAGTATCACAGACTGGTTGGTTTAAAGCAATAGGG
Source organism: Thryonomys swinderianus (assembly GCA_004025085.1). Lineage (NCBI taxonomy): Eukaryota > Metazoa > Chordata > Mammalia > Rodentia > Thryonomyidae > Thryonomys > Thryonomys swinderianus. Next base: position 5,624 of record PVIC010049557.1, on the reverse strand, counting down.
ACTTACTCTCTCACAGCTCTGGAAGTTAAAGTTAGGAGTCAAAGACTGAGGGGGCATGCAGAGCTGTATTTCTTGTATGGGTTCTAGGGAGGCTTCTACCTCTCTCCTCCCAGCTTCCAGAGGTTCAACACCTTCTGCCCTGAGTGTGTGTCTGTGCACATGTCCAGGTGTCCCTTGTCCTATATAAGATATTATTAGATCCAGGACCTACTCTACTTCTGGGTGACTACATCTTAACTTCAGTAGGTCTGCAAAGATACAATTTCCTAATGCGGTCATATCCCAGGTTCTGCTTAGACACACATTTGTGAAGAACACTGTTCAACCCACTTCTGGTGTAGAATTATTCCAGCTTAATTCAGAAGTAGAAAATAAGGAAAGAGGCTGCCAATGGTTTTGCTTTAAATATCATAATTACTTTTCAAGATCAGGTCTGTCCAAGGTAGGTAAGATTCTATAGGAATTGAAGCTTGTGTGGTAGTTTGTTTTGGGGGTATGAGAACAGGGCTTCATAGGAAAAACAGCCTAAGGGAGAAAATACAATGTCAAGGGTAAAAATATGTGCAGCTTGAGAGTTTTAAAAGAGGTAAATTTAAAAGTTTGCAGAGCACACCACAAAATACTGAAAATAACATTTATTAATTCCTGATACCTTTATTGTACTTTTCTCCCTGCCTTCCTTTCTTTTTTTTTTTTTTGATACAGGGTCTCACTTTGTAGTTTGGGCTGGCTCTGAGCTTACTATGTAGCCCAGGCAAGCCTCGAACTCAGCAATACTCCTGTCTCTGCCTTCTGAGGGCTGGGATTACAGGCGTGAGCCACCATGCCTGGCTCCTTTCTTCTTTTTTATTTTAAATTCACATACTGTTAATCATACTGTCCTGTGACAGTTTTGTGTTAGTTTCTAAAGAAAAAATGATTTTAAGGTCTGCCTCTAGCATGCTTTTTAAAAAAAATTATAATCTGGAAATTTCAGTCTTTACACATTGGTGATATCATTTACTAGATTGGTGATATTGGTGATATCATTTACTAGAATTGCTGTCAAATTTGGGAAAAGCTATGGTGATTTTTTTTTTTTGAGACAGGGTCTCACTTTGCAGTTCAGGCTGGCTCTGAGCTCACTATTAGCCCAGGCAAGCCTCGAACTCAGCAATCCTCCTGCCTCTGCCTCCCGAGTGCTGGGATTACAGGCGTAAGCCACCACGCCCAGCACTGTGGTATGTGGTATTGATTGCTGGTGGGCATGAGTCACCATGCCCAGCATTGTATGTGGTTACAGGGATCAAACTCAGGACCTTGCACTTGTGAGGCAGGTGCCAGAACCACTGATTTAACCCTCTGGCCCGGTGAATTCTTTTATATATGAACTGTCAGTCTCAGGTATTGTGCAGATTTCTCAGTGGTGACTAGTCTGAAGCTTTTCAGCACTGTCTAACTGAAAACTTTCTGTGATAAGGAAATGTTCTGTTTGTGCTGCCCATGGGTGGCTGTTGAGGATACAAGCTGTGGGTAGAGTGACTGAAAAAGTGAATTTTTATTTAATTCAGTTTTAAGGGATGGTGCTCATCCCAACCCTGTATGTAGCCCATGCCCACAACCTCTCTGTACCTCTCTCTACCAGACTGCACCTGAGCCAGTAAACTGGTAAAAACTAACTAGGGAAAGGAAGATATAAAGCAAATGTCTACTCATTCACCTATATGTATGCATGCTCAGCATGATTACAAAGTCAACATGCCTGAAAATGAAAAGGCTATGCTACTGTGCAGATTTCTCTTCATTTTTTTGAGGCTTCTATGTTTTCTCTTCTTCACCTGTGATGTCAGGTGTATGCATCAGGATGGGTGCTGCGATGCTGAGGTAATAACCATGTCCCAAATCTTAGTGTCCTCAGTTGCAAAGGTTCATTTTATAGCAATAAACTCAACATGGCAGGAAGGAGTTGTGTGGACTTTACAGCAGATGGTCAGAGGAGCACCATAAGATTGTTAGCATTCTGTTGGACCCTGGGAGAGACAAAGCCCTTGATGTGGGCATAGAGTAATCCTGCACCCACAATGGCCCCAGTGAGCTTTGTTCTACAGACCACCAACTGAGAGGGTGGGGCCAGTGAGAACCCATCTTTAGAGACAGGTGGTACATCCAGTCATACAAAAGCAAGGCCAGAAGACAAAGCAGACCCCAGGAGCAGGTGGCCCAGGGGCTTCACCATTCCTAGCCCAGGGCTTCTCACCAGTGGGAAATTCTCTGAGACTGTAAGAGAGGGCAAACATCCATGGTCAATTAGGAATGTTGTATGTAGGTGGAAATTAGATGAGAGTGGGGTAATACTCTGTCAAGGATGGTCTTCAAAGACAAGAGTAAGGGAAGTGCCTCCCAGTGGCCATCTCCAATGAGAAGCAGATTGTTTTAAAAGGTAGAATGAATGTGGACTCTTGGATTGCATCAGGAGCCTAGAAAGACTTGGGTCAAGACTGGTCAATCTAAACAGATTAGCACCTGCTATGGAAGAGATTCCTCATAACCAGATGACAGTGTAATTCGGCTGGGTTTCATCAGGCAGTCTTTGTTACTGTCCATCCTCATGGTGGCTGAGTTAAAAGCTGTGAATGGACTCACTGGATGGTCTTTCACTTGCCCAAAGTGATACAGCTACTGACCTCACTGTCACACCTCTGCAGATAGCTATGGGACCCATAGGCTGGCACAGATTCTCCCTGGTTACTCCTTGGCTGCCCCAGTACTGATGTACTTGTGCTGGGCCTTGGCTTTTCTCTGGTCCACTCCCCCTTCCCCTTCCATCCTTTATCTCCTGTAATGTCAATTCTGCTGGCGCTACCTGAAGAGCAAAGGAGCAGAATGGCAAGATCGCCCATGTGAAGATGCAGGAGAAGATAAACTAAACAAGGAAGCAGCCTCCCCCACACTGAAGATGCCTTTATTTTACCCAGGAAATCCCTGTTGGAATCTGACTTCCAGGAACACAGATAACAGATCTGTGTTTTCCGTCTCTGTGTTGGAGGCACTGAGACAGCAGCAGCAGGAAACTCCAGGCTGGCTGCTTTTGCAGAACCAGGTTCACCTGCTTTGTCCAGCCTCATGGCAGGAAGGGACAGCTGTGTGAGTTAGAGGCATGAGCCCTTGGATCCTCTGACCATGGGCAGCAACAGAGCTGTGCAGTGAGCTCACTATGCAGGTTCTATGTCTCTCTGGAGCATCAGAAGCCAGCTTTGGGAAGTTTCACAAGTGAAGGAAGAAATGAGAAACCAGGAGGCACAGGTAGGAAGTGGAAATGGCAGATTTCTGCCATGTATGGTAGCTGTGATCATGTCTCTGGAAAAATGGGACTATGAAGTTGTCTTGCAACTGCCAAGAAGATGCAGGGCCTAAGAGGCCCACAGACAACCCCTGACATCCACGAGAGCTGCGTGTCACAAACAGATGTCTCTACCTTTGTTTCTCTGACACCTGGAGATTATTCCAAAAATGCATTTTTAATTGCATTCTTTATTGGTACAATTTGCATACATCTCACAATCACACATAACATTGGGGAATTTGTACCAATATATGACACAGTCAATTCCCATTTTTACCCATATCCCCACCCACACATCCCCACCCCCTATATACATGTTCTTTTATTTTTCTTTCAGAATCATATTTATTCCTTTCCCTCATTACATCCCCACACCAAATTTCCTTTGGAAATTTCCCATTCTAAAAAGATTGTCATACTACTAGAGCTCATTTGCATCTACTGGTGCTCATATCAATGAGAAGATCCGGTATTTGCCCATCTGTGCTCTATTGATTTCACTCCTTAGCGTGTCCTCCACATGAATCTATTTGCACATAAATGAATCAATCTTGTCATTCTTTATGGCAGAATAGTACTCCATTTTATTTTTAAAAACACACATATCTTTCTCCAGTCTCCAGTTGATGGGCATTTGGGTTGTTTCCAAGATTGAGCTATCATAAACTGAGCTTCTATGAACAAGGGTGTACATCTGTCTTTCCACTGTGATTGTCTAAGTTCTTTTGGGTATATTCCTAGCAGGGGAATGGCAGGGTCAAATGGGACCCCTAGTCCTAGTTTTCTGAGAAATCTCCACACATATCTCCACAATGGTTGCACAAGTCTGCAATCCCACCAACAGTGAAGAAGGGTTCCTTTCTCCCCACAGCCTCACCAGCATTTATTGTTGGTTGATTTTGTAATCACGGCCATTCTTCGTGGAGTGAGATGAAATCTCAGTGTTCTTTTCATTTGTATCCCTCAAATGACCAGTGATGTTGAAGATTTCTTCATATGTTTCTTAGTGGTTTAACTTCTGCCTCTGAGAAGTGTTGTTCATTTCAGATGCCCATTTTTGAATTGGGTCTTTAAACTTGCGGGGGCTGATCTGTATAAGTTCTTCATATATTGTAGATAATAGCGCTTTGTCTGATAAACAGCTAGTAAAGATTGTCTGATAAACAGCTAGTAAAGATTTTTTCCAATGTTGATGGTGGTTTTTTAGCAGTGTCAGTGATTTCTTTTGCTGTCCAAAGCTTTTCAGTAGGATGAGATCCCATTTGTTCTTTCTGCTAGTTCTTGTGCTATAGAGGCTTTATTCATAAAGTCTCTGTCTAAGCCAATGTCTCCAAGAGCTTTACCTAATCTGTTTTACAGCAGGCTTATTGTTTCTGTTTTAATGTTTAAGTCTCATATCCATTGTGAATTTAGTTTTGTGCATGGTGAAAAGAGATAGGTCTAGCTTTAGTCTTTGGCAGGTTCAAGCCCAGCTTTTCCAGCAGCATTTGTTAACGAGGCTGTCTTTCCTCCATTGAGGATGTTTGGCTCCTTTGTCAAAGAAAAGGTGGCTTACAGTATCCGGGGTTGTTTCTGCATCTTCTAATCTATTCCACTTGTCCTCGGGTCTGTTACTTTGCCAGTATGAAGCAGTTTTTATCACAGTGGCTTTATAGTAGAGTTTTAAATTGGGGATTGTAATACCCCCTGCCATGTCATGGTTTCTTAGAATTGCTTTTGCTATTCTAGGTTTCTTGTGGTTCCAGATGAATTTTTGTATCATTTTCTCTAGCTCTGTAAAGTTTTCAATTAGAATTGCATTGAATCTGTATAGTAGTTGTGGAAGTATAGCCATTTTGACAACGTTGGTTCTCACTACCCAGGAAGAAGGTATGTCTTTCCACTTTCTGATCTCCTTTTCTATCTCGTTTTTCAGAGTCGTATAGTTTTCAGAGTAGAGGTATTTCACTTCCGTTGTTAGATTGATTCCTAGGTATTTCATTTTTCTGGGTGCTACTGTGAAAAGGAATGACTCCCCAATTTCTCTTTCAGTGAGTCTGTTTGTGTAGACAAAGGCTGTTGATTTTTGAGCATTAACCCTGTATCCAGCAACACTACCAAATCGGTAATTAAGTCTAGTAGTCTTTTGGTTGACTTTTTAGGATCCTCTAGATAGAGTATCATATCATCAGCAAATAGTGACAGTTTAACTTCTTCCTTACCTATCTTTATTCCTTTTATGTCTTTGTCCTGCATGATTGCTATGGTTAATGTTTTCAGCACTATATTGAACAAGAGTGGAGACAACGGACAACCTTGTCTT
>PVIC010049556.1:0-13118 GCA_004025085.1 Thryonomys swinderianus | reverse complement strand
ACCTTCCAGTTTTTCTTTCCAGCTTTTGGGGCACTGTTTGCATTCCTGGTAGCGATGAGTGATCTCTCCCTGAGTCAACAGCAGCGCCCTTTCCGAGGTGGGTCACTGTCTAACGCACCTCCAGCTCCTTCCCCTTACAGTGCGGTCACTGTTCCTGATGGGCGGACAGCACCGTGCAGATCCGCGCGCCCCCTCCCCTCGGCTGGACTCACCTCCACGCCCTCTGCCCCCCACCCCAGCTCCGGGAAGCTCAAACACAACCTTTCACCTGTTCCGAATGACTAACTAAAGTCATCCTTATTTTTTATGACCCCAGCTTCCGAAGGAGCCTTTCCCCAGCCCCATAACCCATTTCTGCTGGACTGTAAAGTGGCCTATTCAGGGAGGCCACTGCCAGTAAGATACTAATCGTCTGTCTCGCAGCTTACAAGCGTCCCTCCTAACAGGGCTTCGTGGGGCGCGCTGACCCGGAGCCGCGTACGCTTGCACTGTCTGGGGACCCCTGGACCAGGAGGACCTCCTGTCCTTTCTGGGAGGCCCAGAAAGGTGGTTCCTCAGAAGGAAGGACAGTTGGACAGTCAAATGTCTTTAGTATTTCTTTTTTTTTTTTTCTTGAGTTTAAAGACGTTTCTGTTTTCATATGGGAACCCACTTACCATCATACTTAATAAATATGATGGTAAATAATAAGTTTTCCCCATCACTCATTATTAAATATACATGCAGCACCAAAAAACAAACAACATCTTGAAAAATCCAGAATAGGTTAAAGAGAAACAGCAACACGCTGAACACATCATGATGGAGGGAAACCCACAGAGACGTGGTGCGTCTCCGCTGCGTCCTGATGGGACGGGGAAAGCCGTGCGCAGCAGCTCCGCGCTGGTCCTGGGGCCTGGACACCAAGACCAAGGTTCCGGAAGATTCATTTAGAACCCTTAAGTGAATTCCCCTGGGAAGGCCTCGGTCCCTAACCTGAGTCCGAATCCAGCCAAGTCCGAAGCCAGTCATTCTGGATTTTGTGGGCCCGAGTTGGTGTTAAAATTCAGTTATTTTGGCCACTTGGAGTGTTTTTTTACTCTCTTGTTGCTTATGTGTGTGATTGATTGATTTAAAAGGGGTAATCTGGCCGGGCGTGGTGGCTCACGCCTGTCATCCCAGCACTTGGGAGGCAGAGGCAGGAGGATCGCTGAGTTCGAGGCTTGCCTGGACTACATAGTGAGTTCAGGGCCAGCCTGAACTACAAAGCAAGACCCTGTCTCAAAAAAAAAAAAAAAAGGGGGGGTAATCTGCTAGGTGTGGCGGTCTGTACCTTTAACCCCACCTACTTGGGAGGCTGAGGCAGAAGGCTCATAAATTCAAGCCCAGCCTAGACAATTGAACAAGTCCCTATCTCAAAATTTAAAAAATAAGGGCTGGAGATTTAGCTCAGTGGTTTCAACGCCTGCCTAGCAAGCTAAAGGTCCCAGGTTCGATCCCAGGTAACCACATATAACAATACCGGACGTGGTGACTCACACCCACCGGCAGTCAGTACCATATACCACAGTGCCGGGCATGGTGGCTCACGCCTGTCATCCCAGCACTCGGGAGGCAGAGGCAGGAGGATTGTTGAGGTCGAGGTTTGCCTGGGCTACACAGTGAACTCAGGGCCAGCCTGAACTACAAAGTGAGACCCTATCTCAAAAAATAAATAAATAAATAAATAAATAAAAATTAAAAATAAACATGGCTGGTGGTATAGCTCAGAGGTAGGATACTCCTGGGTTTGATCCCCAGTGCTGTAAAAATAAAAATAGAGTAAAAAGCAACATGTCACATAATACAATATCCAAAAGGTACAAATTGCTGTGCAATAAAAAGATATTGCTCCTTTTGCATCTCAGCCACTCAGTCCCACGCCAGGTGTGGCCGTGGCCAGCACTGGTAGCTTTTTTGTTCTTCTGTGGCACAGGGATTTGGGCCCAGGGCCTTTGCACTGAGCTACCTCCCCAGCCCTTTTAATTTTTTATTTTGAGATAGGATCTCACTAAGTTGCTAAACTGCCCAGGTTGGGCCTGAACTTGTGCTCCTCTTCCCTCGGCCTCCCAGAGTTCTGGCCCAACCACGCAGCTCCATCGGTGGTCTCATAGGCCTCCCTGGAAATCTTCACATTTTCACAGGCAAATACTTCATACGGTCTTGATGAGGAGGAGGATGATGAGGAGGAGGAGGAAGAGGAGGAGGATGTTTGTGATACAGTGAAGCGTATTAAACCACTGGTTTGTATTTGCTTTTGTCACTTCACATGCAACTTGGAAATTGATCCATACCCTCTGCATGGAGAGAGCCACTTCCCACATCTTTTTCAACAGCTGCAAAGTGTCTCAGTATAGGGCTGGACGTGGCAGTTTTAACCATTGACCTGTCCCTTATCATTCATAGGCTTCTACACAGACTCAGTAAGTACAGAAGCATGCGCTGTAGCAACCATCTAAACATTACCTGTGCTGCCCAAACCAAGAAACTGCCTTTGCATTGTACGTCAGACCGAGAAAGCTACTCTAGACTTGTAATAAATTATTTTAAATGAATTTCTGTGAAGGCTTAGAAAGATGTTATACATTTCTAGCGACGTTGGAATTGAAGGAAAAGATCCTCTTGTAAGGCCAAGATCCCTTCAATTAGGATACCACACAGCTCAAATAGGTTTAAGCAAAACAAGAAATTTACCTGAAATTCCTTTACACAGTTGAAAAGGCAGTTGGGAAGCCAGGCACAGTGGCGTACACCTGTGATCCCAGCACTCGGAAGGCTGAGGCAGGAGGATCACCATGAGGTCAAGGGCAACTGGGCTACCAGTGAGACCTCAGCTCAGAAGAAGAAAGCAGTTGGCATTTGGCTTCAGGCATGGCTGTATCTAGGTGCTCAAAATACTGTCCTGTGTGCCCTGCGTTTCTCAGCGGTCTGTAAGTGCTGGGTCCTCAGGAGCTCCAGACTCAGCAGTCTCCTGGCTCCAGGCCAACACCCAAGGGGAGTATTTTCCCTAAGAGTTTCTGAACCGGAGCACAGTTTCACACTGGGCTACAGGTCTCCTTCCATCCCCTTGCCACGGCCAGGGGCACTCGGTGCCGGATGAGTCCTCGCTTTGCTCCCATCATGGGACGTGTCTGTGACAGCGTCTTGCAGCCGTGTGGCAACAAGCTTGCAGGTGGACAGGAAGGTGGGGAGAGGAGGGACAGCGGGACTGTGGGGTTCTGGGAGCCCCCCAACCCGCTACACCACGTCTGTCCCAGACATCCGCGTTCGTGAGATCCATGTCTTTAGCACTGAAGTCTAACACTCCCTGCCTTACACTGGTAACAAATTTTGTATGTTCTTTTGCCTGTTTAAAAAGCTTCTATAGCCAGGGATTTAACCCAGTGGTTCTGGTGCCTGCCTTGCAAATGCTAGGTTTCAAATTTGTCCCATGATGCCAAAAAAAAAAAAAAAAAAGTGATACAGCCCTAAGAGTCAAGCTGAAGTGCCTCGCAGTTCAGCAGACCCCCATAGGCGCACCCTCCCCGGGAGCCGGGCTGCCTTAGCCCCGCTGCACGGAGGAGCGAGCCGAGGCCCAGGGAGGCCGAGGCGCTGCGAGCACCCCAGGGCTGAGACTGGTCTTGCAGCTGTTTCTCCCGCCCCTTCCCAGGGGCGCGCGGTTCCTGTCTCCCCGGGCTCACAGCTTCTGGGCCCTGCAGCCACTGGAGCCTCAGATGCGCTGATCCTTCCCGGCTTCCGAGCCCCCAGGGCGGTACAGGTGATATCACCGCGTGCTCTGACAGATAGCGAGGGCTGCTCTTCTCCAGGAATCGTGTCGCAAGCAGCCAGCGGCGGCAGCCTCTGCGCCTGCGGCACGCGCGGCTCAGTCCCCTCAGGCTGCTGAAGGAAGTTTGTTCTCACAATTCGGGAGGCTGCAAGTCCGAGAATTAGATGCCGGAGGGTGAGTGGGGGGGCTCTCGTGGTTGCGGGTTACCTCCCCTCGGAGGTGACAGGTGGATTGCTGAGTTTGAGGCTCGCCTGGGCTCCATAGTGAGGTGCCTCTTGGCCAGGTGCCTCTTCCTCTTCGTGCAAAGCTGACAGCCCTCCCTGATCAGGGACCCACGCGACGTGGGGCCTCACTGCCTTGTCAGCCCCGTGACAGTCGCCACAGGGCCGGGCTTCGGCACAGCAGTGGGCTGGGGACAGACATTAGGAGTGCCCAGCCTGAGGTTCTGAGGAGCAGCGCCGCGTCGCTGTCAGTGGACCGAAGCTAAAGCAGGAGATCCCTGTGGCCCGGGAGTCCTGAGCGGAGCTGAACACACCTAATGGCAGAGAAGCCGAAGCAGGGACAGAAGCGGTTCCAGCCGCTGCCCCAGGTCGGGTGACCCCAGGTTGGGGTGAGCAGCTCCACCGCGACGCAGCAGGGTGCACTGTGTGGCTGCTTCCCGCCCGCCTGGAAGCCAGCCAGGGATCCTTCCAGTGTCCGCCCTGACCGGGGATGTATGCGAGGCGGGTCTGAGCTCGGCCCGGCCGTGCTGAACGCAGGTGCGGCCGTCAAGCCGTCCCTCCGGGAGCCCTGGGAAGCCAGGACCAGACCTGGCCTGTCTCCGCTGTCCCTTGTCGCACACGCCCGTCCCCTGGGAAGACCACCCCACCGCACAGGGTGGTGCTCCGCGAGGCGAGGGGCCAGCGGGGACTCCCGGCGGGCGGTGCACACACCGAGCTGGAGCCCAGCGCTGCGGTTGCTGAGGACCGTCCCGCGGCCCCAGTGGGGGAGTGAGGAGCCCGAGCCGACAGCGCAGGACGGGGTGTTGCTTCTCTCGCTTTCAGTGGGTTAGAAGACCAGTCAGGATGTAGTGATCCCGAGGCATTTGGGTCTTCCTGCCTTGAGACTGTGGTTTCCAAAGAGCGACAGACAGTGCTCTGCAGCTCAGGCCGGCCCAGAGCTCACTATGGAGCCCAGGCAAGCCTCCAACTCAGCAGTCCTCCTGCCTCTGCCTCCCGAGTGCTGGGATGACAGGCGTGAGTCACCATGGCCGATAGCAGCTAATTCTTTGACACTGAGACCATCGTGGACTGGAGATTTAGCTCAGTGGTTTTGGTACCTGCCTCTCAAGCAAAAGCAATAAAAAATAAACACCTCACTCGTACTGAGGATTGAACCCACATGGAGCTCCACATTTAAATTATAGTTTTTATTCTGAGGCAGGGTCTCAATTATTGGCTACACTGCCCAAGCTGGACTTGAACTTGGAACCCTCCAGCCTGGGCCTTCCAGAGTGTTTGGATTATAGGTGTGTCCTAGCTCACCCAGCGCCTTCTCCCTTCTACTGACTTCCTGGCTGCGTCTTGAGACCAGGCCTCTTCTCCCATTATGGGCTGGCTCTGTCCGAGCCTCCCGCTGCAGACCCCGTATCCCCTCCTTGGGGTGGCTGCCCAGGGGCCCCCGGGCTGGGCTCATTGCAAGACAAGCCTGTTTTGAGGGGTGCCCTGTGGAACATACTGGCTGTCTCACTAGAGCACCTCTATCCCTCAGCAAGAACTGACACCCTGGTTTTGTCCAGCCCCTCCCATGGACCCTTCTGTCCTCTCCTCCACCCTTGAGCTATTACTCAGCATGTATCTGGGGGAAGGAGCCTCTACGCATGAGTGGAGGCGGGGTTTAAACTAATCTCAGGATTTCGGGCAGGTTGCAGAGATCCGCAGGAGATTGGCGCGGTGTTTCTGGCTGTCACAATGCCTAGGAGATGACGTGTCCTCTGCTTTGTCCCACCAGGGAGAAACACCTGTGCCCTGGACAGCTTCCTAACGCCTTAGGGGGCCATTAACCTCATGTCCCATATGGCACTTTGCCCCTGCCTCAATTTGTAATTTGCCTTGGCCTATTTCTCAGGATTGGTGAAGGTTATTCTGCAGTTTTGTCTAATATAAGTAAATCTGGCCTGTTCGGTTTTTTTTTTTTTTTTTTTGAGACAGGGTCTCGCTTTGTAGTTCAGGCTGGCCCTGAGCTCGCTATGTAGCCCAGGCAAGCTTCGAACTCGGCAATCCTCCTGTCTCTGCCTCCCGAGTGCTGGGATGACAGGCGTGAGCCACCACGCCCGGCACTGTGGTATGTGATACTGATTGCTGGTGGGTGTGAGTCTCCACGCCCAGCATTGTATGCCGGAACCACTGAGCTAACCCTCCGGCCCTCGATGTGTTTTTTTTGTTTTTTGTTTTTACTGTAAGATGTCCATGCATACTCTTGATTTTCCATTTTCCATTTCAAATGGACTCCTGAATCCCCAATTGGCTATTGGCGCTTGGAGTTATGTGTTAGGGATTCTTTACAGTGTCTTTACCAGAGTGATCCCAAGCACTATTTATTATGAAAGTAAATATTAATATTTTCATCCAGGAAACAAAACCTTTCTTCTGGAAGCCTTAATTGCCCACTGCCTGGATGAGGGCTCTAACAACCTCTGTTCTAGTGCCCACCCGAAGGCTATGAAGTCACTTTCCCCACGTGTTCATTACACCCCATAAGCACCAAGATGGCAGGACCCCGGGACCATGGGCTTCTCTTCCCTGCTGGTGTTGCTTGGCCTGTGTTCTACGAGACAGAAAACAATTGGTACATATTTGCTAGATGACGAAAAAACAAGAGAGGAAAAAGGCAAGTTACAAGTAGAGTTTCCGTCTTTGAAAAATGCTAAATGACATTGCGGTTTCACCCTAGAAAATGTTTTTGTTTTTGTTTGTTTGTTCATTTTTTGAAACAGGGTGTGGCTTTGTAGTTCAGGCTGTCCCTGAGCTCACTATGTAGCCCAGGCAAGCCTCCTGCCTCTGCCTCCTGGGTGCTGGGATGACAAGCATGAGCCACCACGGCCTGCACTGTGGTATGTGGTCCTGATTGCTGGTGGGCGTGAGTCTCCACGCGTGGTATTGTTGTAGGCGGTTACCGAGGATCAGCCAGGGACCTTGTGCTTGCGAGGCAGGCGCGCTGGAACCACTGAGCTAAATCTCCAGCCTCACCCTAAAAAGCATTAGTTTGCTAATTTGTGTGTTTACTATGTAAAAATTTGAGGAGTGAATTTGAAAGCTGCTGTTTTATTGAAGAGAACCAGAAACCAGTTGTTGCCTGCACCTAAACAGATGTGAAGACCATTGTTGCAACAGACTGTGCCCCGGCGCCTGTCCTGGGAGCTGCTCACCTGTCGTCAGGTGACCCCAGAGCTGTGGCCGAGGGGAGGTGGGCAGAGAGCCTAGGAATGCCGGACACCGTGGTGAGGGTGGGTGTGCTATCCAAACATGTCAGTTCCCAGTGACAGATGGCACCGCGGGGCAGAGGGTGGCGGCCTCCCCCAAAGCATCTCGACACCCGATGACGGGGGGCTTGACGCCGAGCATGTTAAAGCCGTGGCCATAAATCTGAGGCGTTCAGATGTGCCGTGCCAGGGTCAAGTCAGTCCCCAGACCTGTCAAAACAGCCCTGGGTTGCTGTGCGTAGAAGGAATGTCCCCTGACCCGCCCGCGATGGCCTCGCCTTCCCATCCTTACTGGGAGGGTGCGCACCCAGCAGCAGGCTGGTCTAATCGGTGTCATGGAGTCTTCCTCTTCGATCACAAACGGAGGAACTGAACAAGAAGAGAGCTGACACGGTACACAGCGGTGCAAGGAAAAAGTTGCCCATTCTGCCAGGAACCACTTTAAGGCTTTGTTGCGATTTATTTCCTGTGTACGTCTTTATACGTAAAAATCTGATCAGTCTGTACGTACAGTTTGGGCTTTTGTTTTTTACTTTCTGTTTTGGAAGTAAGGGCAGGCACAAAAGATGTTGCAGGGCTCAGCGTGTGGTCTGCATGGGTCTCCCCTGGCCAAGATCTTGGATTCTGGCCTGTCACCCCCCCACAGGTTTATAGAGACCACGAAGAGGTCCCTTGTCCCCCCCAGCAGCCTCCAGTGCTCACGCATTCATGACTCTAGCGCAGACTGTACACGCCATGGTGCAAATTTCTTTCACTTCTTAATCTAGTGTCAATGTCTCTCTGTCTCCAGTCGATCTGGCCTCCCAAGTGCCACCCTTGTGTCCCCTGCAGTTGTTTGCACTCTGCAGTGCGAGATTTGGTTAAAACTTAGTGAAAACTGAAACGTTCTTCTGCTCTAAACCTCCTAACAGCTCCCACCTTAATCATGGTCCAAGCCGAGGCCTTGGCAGAAAACGTTGAAACCCAGCATGATGGGCTCCACCTGCCACCTCCAGCCCCTCCCCGGCTCACCCAGCCCCAGCCACCCTGGCCTTTCTGTTTCCAGCCCAGGTGTCCTCCTGCCCCAGACCGCAGGGCTTTTCCTCCTGCCGACGCCGCGGTCCCCCGGTCATCCAGCCGCACGGCCTCACCTCCTTCGGTCTGCGCCCGTGCCAATGCCACTTCCCAGTGATGCTTCCGATCCCTTCTGTCTTAAACAGCAGCCCAACCACTCTCACTAGACCCTGGATTGCATCTGCCCTGTCCCCTCCCCTCCATGCACCCAGAATAAGCTTCTGATAGGCTAAATGATACACTTGATTGTTTTGTGTGTTACTCATTGTCCAGGCCTTTAAAGATGACGCTTAATCACCTCAAATTCTCTTCTGTCTGTGACCCCCTCTGAGAAATAAAACCATAAATGTGTGTGGTTGTGTTAACATTTATACCGGAAACAGTGGCATACTATTTTATTACTAAACAATGAGAGAAATAGCAGAGGGGGTTCCCTGGTGATTCCAGGTAATCAAGTGTCGGTAACTCTTTACCTTCCTATCTGTTGTTCTTTCTTAACAGAAATCTTTTCCTTTTTTTGAGACAGGGTCTCACTGTATAGTTCAGGCTGGCCCTGAACTCACTGTATAGCCGAGGCAAGCCTGGAATTCAGAGCAATCCTCTTGCCTCTTAGTGCTGGGATTATAGTTGTGAGCCCCCATGCTCAGCACTGCGGTATGTGATACCAGGGATCGAACTCAGGACCTTGTGCTTGCCAGGCAGATGCTGGAACCACTGAACTAAATCCCCAGCTGCAGAAATCTTTTTTAGATCACCAAAAATTACATTTTATAGAAAGAGAATTATAATATCAATCAACATATTATAACTGTAAACTGTCAATAAGACAGGCAGTGTTAGGGCCGGGGATGTAACTCAGTGGCACTGAGCCTACCTGGCAAGCACAAGGCCCTGAGTTCTACTTCCAGAGGGGAAAAAAAAAGGAGAGAGACAGGCAATTTTTTTTTCTTTGAGACAGGGTCTTGCTTTGTAGTTCTGCTGACCCTGAGCTCACTATGTAGCCCAGGCAAGCCTCCAACTCAGCAAACCTCCTGCCTCTGCCTCCTGAGTGCTGGGATGACAGGTGTGAACCACCACGCCTGGCACTGTGGTATGTGGTACTGATTGTTGGTGGGCATGAGTCACCATGCCCCATAATGTTGTATGTAGTTACCAGGGATTGAACTCAGGACCTTGCGCTTGCTAGGCAAGCGCCAGAACCACTGACCTAAATCTGTGGTCCCCAAGGCAGGAAGTGTTTTAAGGCCCCATAATATGTCACAGGGAAGGAACTATTGCAAGCAAATACGTAATTGCAGGTTTTCTTTTGCCATCACTATGGATTCCCTGTAAAAGACCGTACACCTTTGTGCTTTCCATGTATGAATGGAAATTGTTTGCTCACCACAAGGTTCTCAGCCTCACCACAAGAATGAAAACAGCAGGCTAAAATATTTTGTTTATTACTAAATAAGTGTATGGCGGCACATGCCTGCAACCGATTACAGGAAGTGTGAAACCAGCCTGGGTTATGTAGTAAGTTCAAGACCAGCCTGAACAACTTAGAAAGGTCCTGTCTCAAAAAACACATTTTCTCTGGCTGGAGATTTAGCTCAGTGGTTCCAGTGCCTGCCTCGCAAGCGCAAGGTCCTGAGTTTGATCCCGGTAACCACATACAATGCTACATAGTGAGCTCAGGGCCAGCCTGAACTACAAAGTGAGACCCTGTCTCAAAAAAACAAACAAACAAACAAACACATTTTCTCTCATAAAAAATAACTAATCGGTGTGGCTCTCCCAGCTAACCACAGTCCCTACCAAAACTGCCTGGCCTTTGTACACTTTGATGGACATTTCACCAGCATACCTGTCTGCTGCCCATCCTCACAGATGCCCTGTGCAACACCAAGGGTAAGTCAGCCCCAGCAGAAGGTTTAGTGGCAGTACTGTTAGTGTGTGGCCAACACCAGTGGCAGAGCTCACCTCTGCCAGAGCCCCCGGGACCCCTGGTGTTTGGCTCTGTGGAACCCAGAGTATAACCCGGGTGGAGGCCTCGTCTTAAAACTGGACTCAGACTTTAATCAACTGCCCTGAGGCTCTTGCAGCTGCGGACCCTTGCTGGCAGCCACACACGCACCACCTCCGGGAAGGAGGCAGCCTGGCATTCTGTGAACCTCAAGAAGAGATCAGAGTGTTGCAGCAAAGGCTTCAGATTCTTCTCGAAAAAGGACAACTTTCCCAGGACTTCTGAAGTTTTGGGAACGACCCTAGGAAGTATTGTAAGAGGAAGGGGTTCCTGGTCCCCCGGAGGGTAACTGTCAGGAGCCAGCTTCCAGGAGAGGCCCCTTCAAAGGCAGCAGTCACAGCACTAGGAGTCCAAGGGCTGAGGAAGAGGCTTTGCTGTGCACATGTGGCTTTTCCTGGTGCAGGCCCGGCTGCCCATGCTTATGGAGCCATAGTGCCACCAGCTGTGGGCTGCGTGGGCTGCGTGGGTGCCGTGGCACATGGAGCCTCTTGAGGGGGTGGCAGGTTCACCCGTGGTCAGCTGACTCCTGGTGGCCTGCAGTGTGGATGGATTCAACAAAGGAAGACTGCGAGACAGCTCCTCCTGCCTGGCCTTGGCAGTGTCTGAGCCACTCTCCTTCACAGGACAAAACATTGAGCCAGTCACCTTGTACTGCACCTGTCCACATGAGGAGGGCGAGACCCACAGGACAGGTAACATAACAGGCATTCAGCGCGCTGCTGACCAGGCCTCTCCTTGAAGAGGCTGAATGGCTAGCAAAATGCTTCACGTAGGATTGCAAAGTAGTTACGATACGGCTCTGGCCTGGGAGTTTCACTGCTTCCTCCTGTTAATATTGTAACAGTCATCCTCAGGTTGCTTCTTACTTTAGGAATAATTCTAGGAACCATTTGTTCTTCCCATTTTGTTTGTTTGGGTTTTTTGTTTGTTTCCAGCTATACTTCTTTCACTGCAGCCTGACCTTACAGAGACCCTTAGTCTTTTTAAGACTGAAGTCAACACCCGGCACCCTACAGCAGTTCTTTCTTCCAGTGCTTCTCTGATGAGCCAGATCAGCTTGGCACTGGATGCTGTAATCTATAGTTTTCATCTTACTCTGAAGCACGGCAACTGGCACTGCCCGGCTTCTGTCCCAACCATTAAAATGGATCAGATGTTCTGGGATCTTCTGCATTCTTCATCTCTCCCAACAATAGCCTCAATGATCTTGGTCCTGAGATACAGCACTCACCTTGTCAGGGTAGGTTTGGACCACATCATTTTTTGCCAAGTGGAATTTAAATTTCACACCCTCCCAAACACATCTGCTCATGAAGAGGAGAAATCTTATGCAGGTTATAAATGTGGTATTGCTGTGATCGGTGCTTCATTTTTATAGTTAACCCACAGGGAATGAATTTCTAGCTTGGTTTGGCAAATAGCCATGAAGTCAAGGAACAATTCTCCTAAGTACATTAGGAGCTGGGTTATAGAAATTTTAATAGCATGTTTCATGTGATTAGTAAAATTGTAAATAGTAAAAAGTTGCATAAACAATGATTGAAAAAAATGTCATTTTGGCAGATGTTGGAATTTTTAGCTGCTTAGTATAATTATAGACAGCTAGGTTAGATGAAAACACAGCCGTGACCAGAGACCCATGCGTTGAAAGCCAAGCCTCAAGATACAGATGAAATGATCAGGCTACACATCTCCCCGGGGATAACTGATAACAGCTGGTCTAATGAAGTCTCCAGAGACACCCGTCACCTCGATAGGTGACTGAAATCCTTGAACCCATCACCTTCTGGAGAAGTTGTTTTTTCCATATATACTTGTTATTCTCTTAGATCACTGCTAGCTAAATGACTGTACTTGTAACCTTATTAGTTAATCATAGCTTTTACCCACATTGTACTCTATAACACTGGGCTGTATAAAACACCCTCTCTAAAGTGGAGTCCCTGGCAACCCCTTGGGATCCCTCTTATCTCTCTCAGAAGCTTAAATCTCTCCCTTTAAATAGGTATTTCATATTCTTTTTTTTTTGCTTTTGAGACAGGGTCTCGCTTTGTAGTTCAGGCTGGCCCTGAGCTCACTATGGTGCCCAGGCAAGCCGCCGCGAACTCAGCAATCCTCCTGTCCCTGCCTCCCGAGTGCTGGGATTACAGGCGTGAGCCACCACGTCTGGCATTGTGGTATGTGGTGTTAATTGTTGGTGGGTGTGTTTCCACACCCAGCATTATATGTGGTTACCGGGGGATCGAACTCAGGACCTTGCGCTTGCGAGGCAGGCACTGGAACCACCGAACTAACCCTCCGGCCCGGTATTTCATATTCTTAACCTCCATCGTTCCTTACAATTCATTCTTCATGGGCCAGGGATTTAGTTCTGGTTCCAGCGTCTGCCTGGCAAATGCAAGGTCCGGAGTTCGATCCCCAGCACCACATATCACAATGCTGGGTGTGGTGGCTCACGCCTGTAATCTCAGCACTCAGGAGGCAGAGGCAGGAGGATGGCTGAGTTTGAGCTTGCCTGGACTATGTAGTGAGCTCAGGGCCAGCGTGAACTACAAAGTCAGACCCTGTCTCAAACAAACAAACAAAAGAATTCATTCTTCAGTTTTAGCAAATACAGACTGGGCATACTTGACATCTAGCAGGATGAAAGTTATAATATTTTCCTATATCATGTGGAGGTCCCATTGAGATAATTGGAAAGAGATAAGAGTTTGCTTTTGTTTCATGGATTCTGGACTCACTTAGGTAATTAATTGAGTGACTTGTTTAGGTAATCAAAAATTGCTATCCTTACTTGTCAGTTGCTTATGCCTTAA
>PVIC010049555.1:0-13127 GCA_004025085.1 Thryonomys swinderianus | reverse complement strand
AAAAAGAAAAAGAAAGAAAGAAAGAAAAAAGAAAAAAAATCCCCCAAAATAAAATATCCCAAAAAAGCAAATCACATTTACAGAATTGAAAAGTATAATCAGCATATAATATTTACACTGAAAGAGAATGAGTCTTTATTAGACTAATTATTTGATTATAATTATGTACTCAAAATCTAGAGATTAAAAAATGAAAGTAGATTTATATTACCAAGTGTCTTAGAAAGTTATCTGAGGATATATTCCAGAGAAATGAGGGAGTAAATCAAAATATGCTATTGTGAGAGATTCAGGAGTTAGGGGCCTCAGTTTATGAAAAGAAGTAGAGAAACCTCACAGTTCAAAGTGTCTTTTCTCTGCTATGACAAACTGAAGATGTAAATGAGTTCTAAAATGTATGACAAATATTGGGAAATAGAAAATAGTCAAAGGGAAAAGAAGTAGGGGTAAGAAAAGAAGGGAAAGAAAAAGTTGATGGTAAAGAAGGCAGCAAATCTTATGCATATAGGGGGTTGGGGGTTGGAGGGTGGGCAGGGGAAAGAGAAAAAATAACTAAGTTGTGTCATATACTGGTGCAAATTATCAGTGCTCAGTGTGATAATGATGTGTATATAAAATGTACCAATAAAATCAATTAAAAAAGAAAGGAATATTTAAAAGCTATATTTTCATCAGCAACTCAGACAAGTTCTCTGGGATTTTTGACTGGTTGTATCACAAGGTAGATAACACATAATTAACCAGACTCTTCTGCTAATTTAACTTTCTTCTTCATTAGGCTTAGAATGAAATATTTCTTACAAAAGGAAAAAAAAAGACTGAAGATGGGAACAGTTTCTTAGACTAATTTTCAGTTATTACTCTCACATTCAGCCAATTTCCTATCATTATCATTGCTACCATTCTATTGTTACTGCCATATTATCACTTAAGTGATCACTTCAATAGATAACTTTTAAAGATCCTTTCAAGTTTTTTCTGAAGGGATATTCTGAGCAAGATTTCATGTATGTTCTTCACTTCTTTAAGTACCAATCTCATTTTACTTCTATCTTCCAAGAATTTGTTGAAATCCTTCATTCATTACAGAATATTTTTCCTTAATTATTTTTCTTGTACTAGTATGTGTCTCTTTTCACAATTATGTTACAGTTTTAAGACCAGGAGGAATATAGCCTTCTCTGTTATCTTAACTTACAACCATTTTATTTCCATTTTCTCAACCAGGATTACCTCAGAGAAATAACTAAAGTGTTTTGAATAAACCTATTTAAAAATAATAATACAATATGAAGCTACATTAGTAAATCATAGAGATTTCTTAGTCACTTTCACTCAAGGTAGGCATACTGAGACATGTTTATATATACTAAATTAGATATAGCTTTAGGCTCAATTCTAGATTCTAAAATGACACCAAGAATCTTAGAAGAAAAAGGCTACTCACGAAGATTTCCTGTAAATGTAAAACCTTTCCCTCTCACGATCTTCATCCTTTTCATCCTTCTCAGAGTCTTCACTGGTAGAAGACAAACTGTCCTCTCGCCTGGCTTCTTCAGGTTGGAAAGGAATGTGTGGTGAAAAGCTTCCAGGAGTTTTGGGAGAACTGAACACAGAACACGATCCTTCACTATAATGAGATGGACCTTCAACAGTTACTGATAATAGGTCCAGTTCTGTCTCCTCTGGAAACTGGTTGTAGAAAGAGAATAAATGAATGAGATTTGTATTTCAGCTTCCCTCTCAATTAAAAAAAGAAACAATTTTAAATATTTTTAAATTCTCTGAGTTGAATTTCCTCACTTTGAACTGAAAGAAAGGTCAGACTTCGGAACGTATGAAATGGCACAAGGAAGGAAGCAGAAGGTCAAACCACAGAAAGCTGCACCAATGAGACTTTAAAATTCAGATGCAATTTTACTAAATCGGAACATACAGTATAACATTGATTAGTAAACACTGTCATTCTTTAAAGCAGAAATTAACTATGTAGAAACAAAAGAAATGTGGTCATAATAAATCAGAATGGCGAGAGTAATTATTGATGGAAGAGCATGCAGTGTCGGTACAAAGTGTAGTCTCTCATCATATTTATAGGAGCCCTTACAGATATATCTTTTAAAAACGAACTCCTCATTGGCTAAATAATGTGCAAATAACTGAGTAACAAAACACACATTAATAAAAGTTACAAATGTTATTTTAAAGTAAGTAATTTATATAAACAACATGTTTCTAACTTAGATTTTTACCATGATGTAAAAAGCAGGTTAAAAAAAAAAAACTTCTATGACTAAATTTCAATTCCCTCTCAGTTTCTTCAACATTATTTTGGGATGATTAACTTTTGTAAAGCGTAATGTAATCTAATTAATTATTTAAAACTATTGGATTCTACATGATTTTAATATTTAAATGTAACCATAGTTTATCTGCTTCCTAATTTATGACTAGCAAATCTAGCACCTAATCCCTTATCACATAGTTCATAATAACAATACATAACATTTTTAAGCAGAATAAACTTATTTCAAAACAGGATCTGAATCACTTCAAATATTAATTTTTTTTTTGAGACAGGGTCTATAGTTCAGGCTGGCTCTGAGCTCACTATGTAGCCCAGGCAAGCTTTGAACTCAGCAATCCTCCTGTCTCTGCCTCCTGAGTGCTGAGATTACAGGCGTGAGCCACCATGCCCGGCACTGTGGTATGTGGTATTGATGCTGGTGGGCAAGAGTCTCCATGCCCAGCATTGTATGTGGTCACCGGGGATTGAACTCAGGACCTTGTGCTTACGAGGCAGGCGCCGGAACCACCGAGCCAACCCTCCGGCCCAAATATTAATATTTTTAAGAATCATCTCTCACTTAAAGTTGAAGATTTAGTTCAGTGACAGAGTGCTTGTCTAGTATGTGCAAAGCTGTAGATTTGATACCCACTACTGCTCTCTCCAAATCACATAATTAATAGAATTCATTCAATCTACACAAATGATTTGTTTCTAAGGTGTTTTTTAGAACAAAGAAAATATTCTTCAAGTTTCAATCTAAGAGTCCTATGACAAAATCTAATTGGAATGAATTTCTTATAACTATAGAGTATATTTTGACTTGACCTTAAGAAAGTATGGAAAAGGAAACAAAACAGATTGGAACATACGGCAATTTTTAAATTAACTTAAGAAAAAAATTTTAGATAAAATGTATGTACCTGGTATATAATCTATATAAGATTCATTTTTACTTTCACTGATTTATATTTAAGGAAAACATTTGGCTAATAAAAACGTGAATCCTAGTGACTGTAGCATGCTCACATTTTGAACAGCAGGATAATTTTGAAAGACTAATACTTTATATAATAGTGATGTGAAATGAGTATTTCACAGTTAATTTGTTATCCTAAGGTAGATCTGATTCTATTTTTACCTACTCAACAAAAATTGTATTTGTTGCCGGGTGTGGTGGCTCATGCCTGTAATTCCAGCACTCGGGAGGCAGAGACAGGTGTATTGCTGAGTTCAAGGCTTGCCTGGAGTACATAGTGAGCTCAGAGCCAGCCTGAACTACAAAGCGAGACCCTGTCTCAAAAAAAAAAAAAAAAAGATTGTATTTGTTAAAAAATTCATATTGAAGTTGAATATAAGGAAAAGAATTTTTAATTAGGTAAAGTGAATAATGAACACATTTCACTTTTTGGCCTATGGTTTGGTTGAGTTGATTTGATAAGGTGACTTAAGTATTAATTTTGAAGATCAAAAATCATAATTTATAATCTATATAAATTATAAAATTATCTAAATATATGTATGCTAGAGCCTATAATCTATATAAATTATAAAATAATCTAAATATATGTATGCTAGAGCTTATAGAATACACTAGATGAAAAAGAATCCAAAAAATCTTTATGTGAAATAGTCTGAGGTTTGAGTTTAGTCTGAAATGAAAGAGAGATTATGAAGCAGATTCAGGGTGGTTAATTAGTTTTTAAGCAAAATTTATATTGTTCTTCATAAGTACCTGAAAATACCCTTCCCCAGGCCAGCTGGATTGTGGTGTACTTCCCCATACTGTATTTTTCAACTTAATTAAAATAATAAGAAAATAAAAAGAACTTGTGAAAAAATTTTTAAAAAGACAATGGCATAAAAGTAAACAAATACACAAAAGAACCTCAAACATTTTAATATAAATGCTAACATGCTATAAAATTAGAATATCACTTTGAAGCTGACTTCCTTTGGCTTCTACTATGACTTACATGTACATTCTAAATTAAAATATATAAATAAGTATAAATTATCACATTTACTATTATGTGAAAGACATCATTTAATGTGAATTCTCACTTGCAAGAAACATTACTTAACAATTAACATTAGAACATTATTTACTTGTATGTAAGTGTAAGCAGTTACAGAGTCTTTATTATCCACGCAAAACGCTAACACTTATGGCTAAAACTCACTCCTTGGAATGAGGGCTGTGACCACCTGAAGGGGCATGTAGAACATGTAGAGCATGTCCCTACTGCCTGGAGGTACAAACAGATCTCACCACTTTTAGGGGATAGGCATGCATGCACTACCAGTTGTTCAAGCCACCTGGCAGCAAGACATATGAATTATGGCCCTATTATGATTGAGTTAAAAGCCTTACTCTCATGGTAGGCAAGAATAAATAATATTTTGAAATTGTATAGCATTGTAACTTTTCAATCTGTAAAAACTACTTAGCAATGTGTACTTGGAACAAACACACTCTCTCTTACTGTATCCTGGATGTTAAAAGTTACTCTGGGTCCAGGAGATGCTGCATCCACACGAATTTCTGGGAGTTCTTCAGTTTCTCCCACTCGAGAACTATAAGTTAAATATAAAGTAATAAAACATTAACATTCTCATTTAAGCAATTTCTGTACTAAAAGCCTATAATGACATATATTGTTTTATTTCTAAATATTTACCTTATCAAAAAATAAATTTTTGAATTCAATTTATCTTTAGCGTCATATAAAAAAGACTTATGTTTTGATTAACCTAGTATTTTCTAAAGTCAAACTATATAAAGAGAATTTAAACTTTTTCTTTTTCCTTTTGGTACCAGAGTTTGAAATTGGGACCTTGCAGTCCCAATAGTCAGATACTGGAACCACTGAGCTAAATCTCCGGCCTTAGTTTTATTTTTAAAGTGCTAGCTTTGTATAATGGCAGTATCAAACAGGTTTACTTGGGGTGAGATTACTGCTAACTGATAAAACTTGCTTAAAAAGCAGTATACTTCAATACTGAAAAGAATTCAGTCCTGTGATATAAATGTGTTACAGAAATAAATGAAGTCTGACAGTAATCAGTATGATTACTATTTAGTAATCAGGTTCATTTTTACTTCATTTTATAATTTCCCCATTTAAAACACAATAAAAAGTAGTGCATTTTGCTAAAGGAGTTAGTAATTTTATTTCTTTTTCACTAGCTGAAATATATATTACCTTGCTCTTTCCATTCGCTTAAGAGGTGGTCTTCCAGAAGCAGAAATGCTTTTAGATCGGCTATAACTTGGTTTGTAACCCAAACCCCACTTATCCTTTAGGGAAGCAGCCTAATGAAATAAGAGGAAAAAAATGATGTAGACTATATTCTCTTACTAAGATCTACCTTTAGGAGAAACTAAGCTAATGGAGCCTAAATTACTTCAGGGGTTGGCTATCAAATCATAACTGATCAATAAGGTAAATACCAAGCTCCAGTTAGCTCTAGCCACATTTTCCAACCTAAATTGGAAGAAAAAAACTGACAAACGTTCTGAAGCTCACTCTAGAGGTAGGAACAAATAGGAAGCATAGAGGATGATAAACATTCACCATCCCTTGACATTTTACTATTTCATCACACTGAAGGTCAATTCACAGAAGTTTCTTTTATCTGGTGAAGCATGTCTGGCAAGAAAAATTTATGAGGCATATTAAAAGGAGGGAAAAACTACAATCTGCAGAGGAAGAACAAGCATCAGAGGCAGATATTGCAGGGTGTGGAATTTTTAGATCAGAAGCTATAATTAATATGCTAATGGTCCTTAAGGATAATTTAAACAGCATGCAAGGACAGTTGGACTATGTAATTGGAGTGATGGAAATCCTAAGAAAGAACCAAAAATAAACACTAGAGATCACAAACTCTGCCACAAATGAATGATAAGGGTCAGGGATCTAGCTCATCAGCACCACGCTTGCCTGGTAAGCTCAAGGTCATGAGTTTAATCCATAGTACCGTAAAAAAAAAAAAATGATGAACTTATTAGAAGACTAGAAATAGATGATAAAAAAAATCACTGATTTTGAGGATGTATTAATAGAAACCCCTAACACTGAAAAGCAAAGAAGACAGAACCTGAAGAAAAAAGCAGAGTGTCCAAAGACTGTCTTTAATTAAAAAGATAAGTAAAGCAGAAAAGGGGGACAATTATAGCAGAGAGGCAAACATGTCCACTGAGACTAGAATAAGGAAACAGCAGACATTTCAGAAGAGTTCACTGTTTTCACAGAGCTCATAACAGAGACTAAAAAGTAAATGTGATTTTAGGAAAGGCAGGGAAAACAGTGAAAAAGAGCCCGCTGCTTAGGTTAAAACTTTGGTTTTATCAGGATTACTAGGGTGTAGAGCCACAGTAATATTACTTGATTTCCCTGTCCTTTGATTTTCTCATCTTTAAAAGGGGATAAGCATGGAGCTACCTCTTAGATAGTGGTGAGAATTTAATGGACTGTTACGTGTCAAGTGCTTTAAGTAGCATATGCTACATAGTAAACCTGCTATGTGCAAATTAGGTGGTAATATAACTCACCTTAAAAGAAAAAAATGTAAGAATTATCACAGATAAGTTTCAAAAGTAAAAAAGACAAAATTGTCTCATAAAATTTTTCTTAAACATCTACTCACTCGCATACTGGATCTCCGCAATTTCTTACGAACATCTCTTCGAATGTCATTGACAGCTACAGATTCTAACTGCTGGTAACGTTGAATTTCCTGGTTTATGGTTCCTTCACTTGCACCTAATTTTCTGAATGCAAAACAAACACAACAATTATTGTAAAGAAGTAACAAAGCAAAACTTTTAGTTGCTCCTTATTTTTTTTTAAATTTTTTTTTTTGAGACAGAGTCTCACTTTGTGGTTCAGGCTCACCCTGAGCTCACTGTGTAGCCCAGACAAGCCTTGAACTCAGCAATCCTCCTGCCTCTGCCTCCCAAGTGCTGGGATTAAAAAGGGGAGCCACCACGCCTGCCTAGTTGTTCCTTCTTAATGATCTCACTTGTCACAAGGAAGATGGATAAGACAAAACACTATATAGGTTTGATATTCATATCTGTCACACTGTAACAAAACAAACAAAATAACCACCAATATTTGAGGAAATGCTCAACCCATTTCTGTATCGAGTCTCTAGCCAACTCATGAAAAATATCTGTATAGAAAAATACTGGTGGACTGGAGATGGAGACTTAGCTCAGTGGTTCCGGCACCTGCCTAGCAAGTGCAAGGTCCCTGGTTCATTTGATCCCCAGTAACCACATACAACAATACTGAGCATAGTGATTTATGCCCACCAGCAATCAATACCACATACCACAAATGCCAGGCGTGGTGGCTCATGCCTGTAACCCCAGCACTAGGGAGGCAGAGGCAGGAGGATGGCTGAATTCGAGGTTTGCCTGGCCTAATAGTGAGCTCAGGACCAGCCTGTAGTACAAAGTGAGACCCTGTCTCAAAAAAAAAAAAAAAAAAAAAAAAAAAAAAAAAAAGAAAAGAAAAAAAGAAAAACGGAGAATGTGAATCACTGTTTGATAATTTACAGATAAACTTTTAGGCAATACTTTTCTCTATAGAAAATACATGCATTTATAAAAAGTCCTCAAATGCAAAAAGACACAGGTATAGGTGCATGAAAATTAGAAAAGGAGGAGGATTGAAATTTTGAGCTCAACGTAGGTAATTTACAAAGAGCTTGTTTCAAAAGTAAAAATAGGACTGGGGATGTACACAACTCAGTACAAGGATCTTAGATTCAATGTTTAAAATCAGAAAAGCAAACAAACAAAAAGAGATGAGATATAATCATCAACTTTTGGGGAAAATAAAAGTTCCTAAGATGAAAAAAGGAATATTTATTCTTGTGAAGTATTCTTACAGAGGTATTAGTGTTATCCAGCAGGCAGCAGATACAGAAAAAAGATTATCATCATTTACTGTCTTCTACCCCTACAAGTCCTGCAGAATTACTAATAGGCCAGCAGATATGGAGCAGGAAGTAGACACTTGGAGTTCAGATACAGAGAAGTTCAAATTTGAATTCTTTACTCTGAGCCTGTTTTCTTATCAATAATTTTAGTGTTGTGGCTGTGTTTAGCTGTCCCCCAAAGCTTTGTGTGGATGACATGAGGCCTTCTCCTTCAGAGGTGGCTGACTCTGGAATGTGTAATTGATTCATGGTGGGACTACACCAGAAGGCATGAGATTCAGGGTCAGTGCTAGCTGCCCTAAGTAGTATGAATGAGATAAAAGGAGAAGAAAGAAGCTGTTAAAGCCTTGTTTTCTTTGCTACCCTGTGGGAGCCATGAGCACTTTCTCTGCAAGGCCTGTCTGCCATGCTACCCTACCTGGGAACCAGCCCATTATGGACTGAACCCTCTAGGAACTGTCAGTTACATAAATCTTTCTCCCTTTACCATTGGGTGTTGGGTGTTTGGTCTTAGCAAGGAGAGAGAAATAACTAACGTAACTGGATAATGTTATCTTACCTCATAGACACACTAGAATTAAATTGAGATAACATTTACCAAACTCAAATGCATAATTTTTCTTTTAAAAAAATCCATTCCAGAAATGTTTAGTAAGCTAATGAATACATTTATACAAGCATATGACAAGTGTAAAAGTATATAGACAAGTGAAAAAATTTATATACATATATATATACTCATATAAATATATATGGTATAACACACATATATTTGGTACTCATTTGTGTGTGTGTGTGTGTGTGTCTGTGTGTGTATGTATATATACCATATAAGATCAGGTAAACTGCTCAGAAGAGAAGAGCTGGCAAAAACAGTATCTAGGAGTCAAGCTTAACTTTAACACGAATTAACTTAGGATCTTGGGTAAATAAACTTCTTTGGACCTTGACCTTGTTGATAAACTAAGATTTTGTATTAGCCCAGGACCAATTTTAGCACCCTATAATTTTAGTCTTTAGAGAATACTATATTAGATTGAAAAGTTACACATACTTAAGATCATCTATTACTTTGGCTTGTTCATTCAGTTCTCTGATATCTACTAAACGTTTCACAATTTTTCTTCCTCTAAGTTCGCCTGGCTGGCTAGAAGATGCTCCTTGTCTTCGATAATCTACAGCTTCCTGAAAAATCAGAAATCATATCTATTAATACCATTGTCAGTTCACAAATTAAGTCTACACTACAAAATTAATACCTTCAATCAAAAAAAGCATGCAAGAATCAAAGCCATCTATCTAGATTAAGATGATTGGAATTCTCCATTGATTCAAATCCCTTCATTTTCATAGAGAATCTAATTAGCTGCTACCTACGTTTCCCCATGAGTGTGCTCTGTATGCTTTCACATGGGACTGGCTAGACTGAGGGGTGTCCCATGTCTTTGAGTCACACAGATACTCTGTAGGAACAGAATAACGTTGATTTTGGGGTGTCAGGCCTAGTAGGTGGTTTACAAGTCGCTGCCCAAAGGTGAGCTTGTAGCCATCTCCACTTACTGAACTTCCATCTGAATTCTAAATAATAAACATTAATATTACTACTTTGTACAAAATGTCTTTCCAACAATAAGACAGTTATATGGTGCAACAGTTAAAAATGTATAAAATAACCTTTCCAAAATCAATATAACAATAAAAGCAGAAAGTAACTCTTTTTTAAAGTACAAACCTTAACTTTGTGTGTATACTTACCTTTTTCAGGA
Organism: Thryonomys swinderianus; assembly: GCA_004025085.1. Lineage (NCBI taxonomy): Eukaryota > Metazoa > Chordata > Mammalia > Rodentia > Thryonomyidae > Thryonomys > Thryonomys swinderianus. The sequence continues at coordinate 3,119 of PVIC010049555.1, read as the reverse complement.
TTTATTTTTAAATATCTTTCTTACATGTGATTCACAGATCATAAAACCCATCCACTTAAAATGTACAATTCAATGCTTTTTGGTATATTTGCACAATTATGCAATCATAAACATACCCTCATTTGAGAAAATTTTCATAATTCGAAAAGAAAATCCACACCTATTAAGAGTATCTTCCTATTCCTCTTTTCACCAGACTCCCCATTTGCCCAGGCCTTGGCTCTGCCTGTAGGTTTGACTGCCCTTCAACTTGAATGTCACTCGTCATCTATAAGCTAAGGCCTAAGTTGGCTAACAGTCAACACAAATGCAGAACTCAAAGATAGCACTAGGAAGTATAGACCCAAGGAACCACACTGTTCCTCTCCCTTCCTCCATAACAGAGGCTAGAGTATACTAAATAACACCGAATTAATCATAACCCTGTCTCTGGGAAAAGCCACTGCTGAAAACTTCCAGGAGTTACTTACAGTATGGATAGTGGGAGACATAGTGTCAACCTCATCCTCATCTGACAGGTCAGCAATGTTCACTGAGTTGAGGTCAGCGATGTCATCTATATACTCCTCTCCTGTCAGTGTGGTGAGGGTGTTTCCCAGAGCATTCAGCCTTTTGCCAATGTTAGGGTCCATGTGAACATCAATCCCACACATTTTCCACAACACATTGAGTGTCCAGGTCCCAGCGCTACTACTTTCTGTTTAAATAAAGACATGGTTTTATGGATAGTCCTGAGTGTACAAATGTAAATAATCTTACATTATTAGAATAAAGTGTATGATGGGGATATACAACAACCAATGTGTTTTCAGCTGTGTCTGTCAGAAATACTAGGTTATGAGCATGATTTCTCTTACAAGTATACTGTGCATGTACAGATTTTTCCATATAACAACGTTTTATATCCCAAGAACTGCCTGCTCCCTCTTCTACTCCCAAGCTAATCTACTTTCCCATGGTTATATTAAGAATGACTACGACCCTGGTGCATCAACCAGAATTAATTATGTCACTAGCTCAAATGAGTATAAAATCTGGAAAAATGAAAATCCACCTCTGAACTTGACAAAGGGTTAGCCCTTCTGCTAAGTGACAGTGGGTAAATAAGGGTCTGGGTTCTTGGCTGCCATGTGTCCTGCCATGTGTTGGAAGGAGAGCAAAATTCATTAATCACTTGGTCAGATAGTTAAAAATAATAAGGCAGGCAGGATGGAAGAAAAATAAGGGATGGAAAAAATCCTGCTGACAATTGGGACCGTGAGTCCATTCGAAACCAAGGGCCTTGATATTGACGTGGCTCCTTCTCTTCCCTGAGACAGCAAATCTTAAATTTAACTACAATCTTAAAATATCCTTTTAAAGTTTCCCTTTTGGTTATCTAGTTTTATTGGGTTGCTGTCCTGACAGAGACATATGACCTCTCTCCCAACACAGATATTTGTTTCAGTACTACTTTTTCTAACAGTGTTGCTGAAAGTTCCTAATTTTCCAGTTTTTTATCCCTGAGGACTGCGGGCATTGGTGCTTCCTGAGGTGATTTACTTAGGTGAGCACAAGGCTAAGGTTGGAAAGGATAACAATGAACAGTAGGGAGAGAAAGCAAATCTCAGTTCCTACCTTTTCAATGTTTTAAGAGTCCTTACATAACTGCTTGGCTTTAGCTTACCCTGCCCAATTTTATAACAAAAAAGGAGTACAAATTTATGTTTTTTTCTCTTCTCGGTTAAGATATCACTTCCACAGTTATCTTCTAACTGGTTTCCTAAGTTCTTTATTTCCCCACTAATCCTTGACAGTGTCCCCATGATGGTGTCATTGTTTACACTTTTGCTCAGAAACATTCAGTCGTCTTCCTACTGCCCAGCAAATCTTGTCTAAGTTCCTTACTTTGCACTCAAAAATCTTCCCATCTTATTTGTCTGTTTTAGCCAATTAAAACAACTCCAAGAGCACATTCTGCTTTGACATCATGAGTGATGTTATCTTTGCTGTCTAAAGTTTCTCTTACCAGATCTCTCAACTTTTGCTTAACAAGCACTGATCTATCTTCTGATCCTGTTTAAATGCTTATACTTCTACAAATATTTCTCTGATGTCAATATTGTACCATACTTGGAAATACTCTCTCCATACTATCTATTTGAAAAGAACTGGGTTTTTAATAATTACTGTATCTATCATCTAGTCTAATAGAATTTTTCTCAATGTTCTTTAATTACATCATCAGAATTTAAATATATGAAAGATTAAAAAGTATATCCAATTTATCTTAAGTCTTTCCAAAACATTTTGTGGTATATCTTGTACATAGTATAGACCTAACAGAAATAATCATTAAATATATACAAATATTAATATACCAAAAAAGTTCTTTACAAAAATTAGCAATCACTAGAATCAGCTAAAAGACATTCCTGCCCTTAAAGTTAGAATTTTACCAGACATACGTAACCAAAGTGTCCATGGGAACCTACCAGCTGCTGCCTGACCTGTAGTCCTTGAGCATACTTCGTAGGTCCCATCTGGAACTACACCTAAACAAAAATGAGCCGCAAAGTGGTTTTCAATAAAAACATGTTTGTGATTAAATACATACTCCAGTGTTTCACACAATCATCTAAGCAAAAATAAAAATATTAGTCTGTAGGCCTCAGTTCTTAATCTATACAACTGCTATCTTAATGACTTGTTAGATTTATTCTCTTTTACAGTATTTTACTCATTATTTAACAGTTTACCTGCAGTTTTAGCTTACTTTTTCCAAATGGTTTTCTTATCAGTGACATCTGGTTGACTGAAATTCTACATGGTTCTCTAAAAACATTCAAGATACTAGGACAATTGCACTCTCATGAATGAAATACTTTCGGAATGCAAATATTAAAAATAACTTTTAAGTAGGAACCACTATATTATTTCAGAGACCCAATCTATGAGTTTTATCTTTTCTTTCACAAAAGATAAATGAGAAAAAATGGCACATGAATCTCAAGGTCATGGATATATCCCAGAATATTTTACTCAGAATTTAAGTATGAAAAATATAAAGCCATTTAGCTTGCTCTTTTAAGCTTCAAAAAAGGCTTAATTGAATTCAACACTTCAAACCAACAATAAAA
>PVIC010049554.1:0-13249 GCA_004025085.1 Thryonomys swinderianus | reverse complement strand
AGGGAAGGGAAGGGAAGGGAAGGGAAGGGAAGGGAAGGGAAGGAAGAGAGGGAGGGAGAGAAAGAAAAGAAAGGAACAAATGAAATTCTCAGTATGTCCTCCATTATACATTTGTACATAATCCATACCTCGTGATCATTACTTACCAGCTGTGCAGACTTTAGTAAATCTTTGTTTCCCCCTCTCTAAAAGGAAAATAATAACGTGCAGCACCTACTAGGCAGTGAAGAGCCAGGGCAAGGCCCCTGAAACGGTGATGGCACCCACCTCTTCCACAGCACTTCTGAGGGTCAGCCACGGCTCTCACCCTATTAAGGCACTCACTACCGGCTCCTCTGCGAGGCAGGAGCTGTGAGAGACCCCACCATGCAGCCGAGGGAGCATCATCCCCACAGCAACTCAGCAGAGCGGCCTCGGCACCCCCAGTGACCCAGAACCTGTGCTCTGAATACATTTCAATAGCCAGTGCCCTGCTCTTTGCATCTGTGTTTAAAATAAACATCAGGAGAGTCTCTTACTTAAAAGATAAGGACTATATCTGGTTTTTAAGCTTCACAGATAAAAATTTATTTTATTATACTTTAAAAAAGAAGATCTCTGAATCTAAACTGCTGGGTTACTCCTACTGGAAACAGCAAATGTGCAGAATGTGAATCTTGGAAATAGCTGAGACGCCCACTACTTCTAACATTTACCGAAGCTGTTTATCACACAAAAGACTGCCACTCGTACGATAAGGAACCCACTCAAGTGTGGAAAGTACGAGAATTTTTAACACTTTAGACTCTCCACTAAACATAACCTCCAGACATCAGCTCCCTTGGGTATGGTTCTTGCACTTTTGCTGAACAACTAATGTCCATGTTGTGAGAAAATTAGGAACGAAGTCAAAATATTAAATATTCCTTAAGAATATAGGTCCAAATGTGGTCCCACGTGGAGATGTGACGATGATGTGGCCTCCAGACCTAACCAGGACGTCCTGCACTATGGAATCCACAGTTGCTGTTTTCAAAAGAACTGACTCACAAAGCAAATAAAAACTCTCACATATTTATCATTTCCTTCCGGGAACTCAGACACTGAAAGCTTTTTGTGCATGAAGTGGGAGCAAAAGTATTTTCCCATTTTTGCACTCTTTCGACAAACTATTTTTTACTTTTGGGATCCAATTATTTCAGAAAGAAACATGGATTCCCTTTCAAGAATCAAAGACTAAAAATACAGGGGTGTTGACAGGAGGAAAAAAACCACATAAGGAATTAGAACAGTTCTGAATTTGAAGCAGAGGAGAAAGGTTTTAAAGGGAGATGAGGTTCCTGTTCTGTAGTCACTACTGCCTCTTTGTGGTGAAAAAGTATTAGTCTTTCAACTACATTTATCAAATTTGATTTAGCCTTAGCACATTCTCTTATTCTGCAGGGCTTTCCTCTGTCTTTTCAGTATGGTTATTCTTATTTCCTTTTTCATTTACCCTTTGTTTCCTGAAGGCTTAGTATAAAAAAAAAAACTACAGTGAATTTAAATGAACACTTGGTATAAAAGCCATTTCAATAATTCTCCAAATAAACAGTGAAAAAATACATAGAAATGTAATGACTCATCTTGGAACAAAACGAAAGCACAGAATAATCTGTGCTTTAACAAGTATTGCTTCACAGATGTTTGAAATTTTCATAATAAAGACAAGCAAAAATAAAATTGTAGTACTTACTTTTTTAATCACAGGATTTAGAGATAAAAGACAATATATCCCAATACAGGAGTCACCCAACACATGGGGAAGTCTTCCACTGATGATTTGAAATGAAATTATTATTTTCTTCCAAGGGAGTATTTTGGAAGGATAAATGATGAAATATCATTTGCCTCTCTCCCTGAAGATGCCTGACTGGAAAGTTAGTTCTAACTTTCTGAAATCATCAGCAACTGATATTTTTAGCACATGGCCCTGCTCTATAAATCATTTTTATCTCTAGTTATCAGCACTTATGTAACCTACACACTATTCATATGAACTGATTGGATGATGATACTTCTGCACTAGTTCAACCCTAACCTCCAAAACCGCTTCCTGATGTTACACAAGGTGGCACAGAGTTGTAGGAAGAGTGTCCACTTTGGGCTCAAATGTCAACCAAGAAGGGACTCTCATGAGTTAAACATCTTTCCTGTGACTATGCCCCATAAAGAGGAGATAGGAACTTTTCTCCATTGATGATGAAACTGTAAACTGATACAACCACTAAGGAAATAAGTACGGAGATTCTTTAGAAAACTAAAAACAGAAATGCCACTTGACCCTTATTTATGGCAGCACATCTGTAATAGTTACATCTTGGAGACAGCCCATATGTCCATCACCAGGTGAATGGACAAAGAAAATGCAGTATTTATACACAACAGAGTACTATGCTTCCATGAAGGATAAACTTGCACCTTGAGACCATAATAATGAGTGAAAACTTAAATATCACATGGCTTCTTTTATATGAAAAACTCACTACATAAAATACAAAATAATAGTAAAAAAGAGAGAGAATAAAGGTACTGTAATCCAGTGCAAACATGTATCTCAGAGTGTACCTTGACTTAGCATAATTATCTTATGTTTTATATGTTCTTTGGCCTCTTAGTCTAGTTTTCAATTTGTATATATTGTAACTAACTTTGTAAGTTTTTTGTAAGATAAATAAATCTGATGCTGGAAAAATAAAAGTAGATGGAAGGAAGGAGAAAAGAATAATTAAAATTTATGATATACATGTACCAATTCCCCACAGTGAATGTTAACATTATGTACTGCAAAAGTGTACAGAAAAAGGTTAAAAAAATAAGTGAGACATGCAAGGAAAAAAAAAAAAAAGAGTCCCGACATGGCAGAGTAGACCAGTGGGCAAGATGAGCATAAACACAAAGCTGCTGTACCGTGTCACCGCTTTCATTAGCAAGAAGAGCAGACAGATGGCCTCATCCAGCATTTTGGAGAAAGGCATAGCCTTTTATTAGGAGGACACGATAAAAAGTTGGCCCTGGAACATTGAAAATGCGACTGAAATGCCACACTATGCTCCATTAACCTGTACAACCATGACAGGTGCCTGCTTAGAAAAGATTCTGTTCTGTGGCTTCTTGTTTGGGGAAGTTTATAAGTAAATTCAGTGACTAACAATAAAAGTTCTGAAAAACTGCGTATCCCAGTGCAAACACTGGAGCAATAGGAGAGTGCGCCAGCACCCCAAGAGAAAACTCCCATGTGCTGAATGATGAGGAATACATCAAAGAACAGAAATATCCCCCAGACATACTGATTTAAAAGTAATCTCGCCAGGCGTGGTGGTTCATGCCTGTGATCCCAGCACTTGGGAGGCAGAGTAAAACCCTGTCTCAAAACTAAAATAAAAGAATCCTTTGGAGGGCCGGAGGGTTAGCTCAGTGGTTCCGGCGCCTGCCTTGCAAGCGCAAGAACCTGAGTTCGATCCCTGGTTACCACATATAATGCTGGGCGTGGTGGCTCACGCCTGTAATCCCAGCACACGGGAGGCAGAGACAGAAGGATTGCTGAGTTCGCGGCGGCTTGCCTGGGCACCATAGTGAGCTCAGGGCCAGCCTGAACTACAAAGCGAGACCCTGTCTCCAAAAAGCAAAAAAAAAAAAAAAAGAATCCTTTGGAACAACAGAACAGGACTGAGATGTACGTTAGGGAAAGAACACATTGGGGAAAGCAAGAAGGAAAAAAAAGGAAACAAAGCTTACGTATATGGGGTGGAAGGGCTCACAGGAGAGCAGGGTAATGGGAAAAAAATAAGAGTCAAGATATATTATGTACAGGTACAAATTCTCAAAGATGAATGTGATCATAAATTCTACCTAAAAATGTAGCAATAAACTCAATTTTTTAAAAAGTGCTTTGCCTGGGCCGGGGGTTAGTTCAGTGGTTCCGGTGCCTGCCTCGCAAGCGCAAGGTCCTGAGTTCAATCCCCAGTAACCACATACAATGCTGGGCGTGGAGACTCACACCCACCAGCCATCAATACCGCATACCACAGTGCCAGACGTGGTGGCTCACGCCTGTCATCCCAGCACTCGGGAGGCAGAGGCAGGAGGATTGCTGAGTTCCAGGCTTGCCTGGGCTACATAGTGAGCTCAGGGCCAGCCTGAACTACACAGCGAGACCCTGTCTCAAATTATATATATATATTTAAATAATGATGTTCCTTGTCTCCTTCTGACTTCTCTTTATGTCACTTATCCTACTTCAGTTCCCTTCCCACTGCCCAAGACCAATCTCTTATTCTTAAGGGTTGCAGAAGAACCAAAGGTCCATCTTCTTATAGTTGCTTCAGGCACTGAAAGTTCCTGATTAACCAGGGTTCAAAAGTCTCACACTGGTCTAAAGGAGACATAGGAAGATGATTTTTGTTGCTTGATGAACCACTTTCCTTTGATAGTCCAAAAAAAAGGCCAAAGACATTAGGAAGTCTTTGGCACTTAAGCTTCACATTAACCAAGCAGGTGCCAAATTTAAAAGTAGAATATTGATGAATAGTGGCTCAAAAATGTCAAAGTCAGACAAAATAAGGCAGCATTTGGCATAAACCTTTTAACCCCATTTGTCCTGAGGTGTTAACTCAAGTATGGTAGATAAAATTTAAGAGCATAAAGATTCCTTCCTATTTGATCTATCAGAAACAGAACATCCTGCCCAGCATGGTGGTGCATCCCTATAATCCCAGCACCCAGTCCTCATGAGCGGAAGACCAGCCTGACCCACACAGGAAGTTCAAGGCCAGCCTGAACTACATAGTAAGACCCTGTCTCAAAAAAAAGGAAAATCTAATGTATTATTTTAATTATAATAATGGCCAAGGAAGACAATGAATAAAGATCTATGTCTTGTGACCACTGGGACATACAGATTTTTAGTGTAAGGCTCAGAACCCGAATCTGACCTCTAATTTAAAAACTCCAGAAAATTTAAACATATAAAATCTGATAACAAAATTCATACCACCACAGAAACAAAACTAAAATATTTATAGTGGTACCTAGATTTATGAACACAATTTGTTTTACGATTTTGGGTAAGATAGCCATGGTCATGTTTGTCACCCATTGTAGAATTTATGAACAGAAGCAAAACTTTACCAAATGCTTTTGTTTGCAAATTGAATTGTTTACAAACAGAAGTATCTTTGAACCAAGACATTACTGTATATTGGCATTTTTATCCTACAGGCACACCTATACAAGAAGCCAAATTTTTACCTAAAGAATACTTATAAGTACATTAAATAATATAATCACAATATAGTGAAAGGCCAAAGGAATGGTGGGACTAGAAATCACAACCTCGAATAACTGTAGACTAAAATGTTACAGGTACATCTGGAGGATGGGTCACAGTCTTGCTTCAACACATAGTATTCCTTGAAAGCATAGGGACACTCTCCTTCTTCAGTGAAGAATGTATTTTTGCAAAATACAAGTTGATTGACTCCCATCCTCTAGGACCTAACAATCCTCCTGCTCAGGAGAGTGACACATCAGAGTTGCAGGACCCTTTCAGAGGGGTCCCGTCATGCCCTGGTCCTAGCTGATTCTGGAGAACAAGGGGCAAAACATCAGCTGTCCTCTTAGTTCTGTTATCTTGAACTTTGCTTTCTAGATCTCAGTTGCTGAACACCCAGAAGTCAATTATATCAGTTTTGCATGGAAGCAATGTGTGATAATCCTGTTGGGATAAGAGATTAAGGTGTGGCAAACTGGTGGGGAAATAGGCAAAATTCAAGATCAGCCTGGACTACATCGTGAGACCCTATCTCAAAAAATCAGCCAACAAACAAAACTCAATTTCTTAATCAAAAAACTAAGAGTGGGAAGCACAAAAATTATCTTAAGGAAACACAAAACTGCTTCCTAGCTTAGTGTTTGTAAGTTTTAAAAAGAGCATTTCATACATCAGAAATATAAACTTAAATACCATGGTTACTGTAAGGAATCACTTCTGATTGATTCAAATTCTGCAGCACCTGAGGACCCTTACAGACCTGGCTTTTGTCTAGCACATGTGCACAACAGGACACACTTATGTAAGCATGACTTAGCATAGATTATCACTCGCACGGTGGTACATGATCATGTGATGACATAATGATTTAATGCTGTGTACTGGCCTATAGGAAGGCCAAGGAATAATGACATTGACTTCTGTCTGGTTGCTGATGTTGACTTTTTTTTACAATGGGGACCTCACCCACGAAAATACCCCATTAGATCCCCAGATCCTGACAGTTTCTCTTATACATGAAACACAAAGTTTAAGACCAAAATAAAAGATAGGGAATAGTAGGGAGATAGTCCTTTTTCAGAGGAAAGGGATCAACAGATGGAGCGGGAGGGAAGTAGGGAAAGGAATGGAGATGAATAAAAGAATTAAGATGTCTTTCATACATGTATCAACAACTCCAGACAAGAAATATAAACGTTATATACTACAAACATGCACAAATTAAAAAGAGCAAAATAAATAAAAAGAGCATTTCAATATTTTAAGAAAAGCTTATTGCCTTCAAGAGAAAAACTCTTCAACTTTTTAGTTATACCCAGCTTAATTACATGCAATAATCTTTTTTAAAACATCATTTACTGGGGCACAATGGAATCTTAAGTGAGGAACTGAAGCAAATTGGTTCAAATATCTGTTTTTTTCAGCCATGGAGAAAGATTTGTCCTTCATGGTCCTTCATGGTCCTCCAGCCCCGAGGACCCAAAGGGACCCCAGAGGGGAAAAAAAAATCCATCATATTTCATTTATGGGATTATGCAGGAGGATTTTTAACTCCTAACAATGTTATAAAGAAAACAATTTAAGCCTTTCCTCCTTTTTACATTAATAATTTATGAAAACACATTTAACAAACCAAAATACTTAATAACTGATGACTCAGATGTTGTTATAAATATTTAAAAGCATTAATCCCATTTATATTTACTCATTTTAACAATTACTTGAGATTACTCATAAGAATCAAAGCACAGCATAATTAACATTAAGCTATATATTTTTTCAACAGAAGAAAAACTCTTAAATTATTGTATACAAGACAACAGATAATGCATTTAGAAATACTTTAAGAGCTGATTGTAATGGCACATGCCTGAACTCCCAACACTCGGGAAGCTGAGACAGGAGGATCAACACAGTTCAGGGCCAGCCTGGCCTGCATAGTGAGTTCAAGTTCAGTGTGAACTACATAGGAAGATCGTGTCTCACAAAAATGAATTTTAAACAAAGATAACTGTTATCTTGACTGGCTAACAACTAGGCAAAACATGTCATAATACAACATCCTTTACTGTTACTTTGCCAAACAATTTAAATTAGCTCATTTTTAATCCATGTGAAGAAAAGACATTTGGGCTAACTATGTGAATGTACCCTTATCTATAAGCCAACTTAAATAGAATTTTTGAAGGATAACATGGAAATATATGTACCTGCTAATGTACAGTAATACACATGTTAATTTACAATGTATAATCTTTATATTTCCAAACTTAAAGGTTCTTATTTGCAGGTTTTATTTAAACCTTGAATCTCAAATGTTTTATCTATTTGTTTAATGTCTTCATGAGTTTGGGAACCAATTCAAGGTTGCTGTTTGTTTTCATTTTGTTTTGCCTTCTTTTGTTTTGTTTTAGGTTGGTTCATAAAAACCCTAACAGAACCAGAAGTCAGCAAAGGCAAAGAAAAAACTGTTCAGTTGGAAAACAGTTTTTTTTTTTTTAATTTTATTGAGACAGGGTCTCACTTTGTAGTTCAGGCTGGCCCTGAGCTCACTGTGTAGCCCAGGCAAGCCTCGAACTCAGCAATCCTCCTGCCTCTGCCTCCCAAGTGCTGAGATGACAGGCATGAGCCACCATGCCTGGCACTGTGGTAAATGGTACTGATTGCTGGTGGGTGTGAGTCACCACGCTTGGTACTGTTGTGTGTGGTTACTGGGAACGAACTAGGGACGTCGCTAGAGGCAGGTGCTGGAACCACTGAGCTAAATCTCCAGCCCTGGAAAACAATTTTAAATAGAGCAGCTGCAGGCAGATAAAAATAAACAAAAAATAATATGTATGGCACAAAACAATTACATTAAATCAGTGTGTACTTTTATATGTATTGACCGTGTTAAATTATAATCATCTTTTTGGGCTTAGATTTAAACTTATAAAGAAACAATCAGAATTCTCCCGAGGGACTATCAATTAGCACTTTTTATTCTGATGTAATATCATAACATTTTCTTGGATACTCCAGGATGCTGAGTACTTTTCTTCTGTTAGTATTATGGGTTGTATCTAGACGTCTCTTGAGGCCTCACGCAGTCAGAGGTAGCTGGATCTAGGACACTGGGATAAGGGTGTGGTGCTTCGATGAAGGGTGCTCTGCCTTGGGTGTGGACAAGTTTACAGCCACCGAATATGAAGGGACAGAAAGAGGGCTGCTGCCTCTGCTCGCTGCTTTCACCTGTGCCATGGACAGTTTCTCCTCCATGATGCCCTCTGCCGTGCCACCCTGCCTTGGAACCAGCTGACTGTGGACTGACCCCTCTACAAACAGTGAGCTAAATAAAATAAACCTTTCCTCCCCTAACTTCGGGTGTCAGGTATCTTGCCTCAGCAATGAGAAAAGTATGAATGACAGTGAACTCCAGCATTAAACTAGTAAGAGAAGAAGAGAAGGGTTGAAGATCGCTACATGGAACCTTTGTTCCTTTTCCCTCCTTTGCTGTACAACCAAGTATGAGACCTTGTCTTTCGACTCTTCGACTTACATTTAGAGAAACAGAAAACTCAGCTCTGCTTAAATCCTCCTTTGTTAAACTGCTCCAGTCCAACTTTTCTCTCAAGGTCAGGCTGTGTAAGAAACTGCCCCAACCTGCCTGGGGTCACACTGATACATGGCCTAGCACAATGTTAACGGGTCACCCTGTCCAAGCAGCAGCTGACCCCTATTTTCTATCATGACTGGTCCAGACTTTCCCACTGATCACGCAGAAATCAGTCCCAGGATAAGACCAGCCAGTCCGGTTACTGTTACAAAGAGAGGAAGTGGCTACTCCCGGCCACTGAGTCCCAGAAAGTACACAACACCTTATTTGCAACTTGCACTTGGGGCCGCCTGTCATCAGAAAGCTGTCACTCAGAACCCTGCTGGATACACCTAGGAAGACACACAGGAGGACGCCTTTCTGTTCAGAGCTGACAGATGAGAAGAAACGGCGCGCCGCCGGCCTCCTTCCCACCGCGCCACACCTTTCACAGCTAACTTGCTTTCTGAATACTGCACCACTGTCCTCTGCAGTACACACAGGACAAAGGGTAAATTGCCGTGGTCACAGTGGTCTTTGCTCTACAGATTGAATTAATCCTGCTCAAATTATGCGGAGCTCCGGTGTGAAGTGAGTGCATTTGGGACAAGCGTACAGATCCCAGAAACAGCCACCCGTGGTTCAGGATTCAGGGCAACGAAGAGCTAGCAAGAGTTAGGGAACCTTCTCCCTGAGGCTCCACAGTCAGTTTATCTCTTCCACATCTGGCTTCTTCTCCTGTTTGTTTCCACATCTCATTTCTTCTCCTCTTTCCTCTTATTACAGAATGGCCAGTGCCCTCTAAATTGTCCTATTCAGTCTTTCAAGGAAAACAGTATAGTCTAGTTCATTATTATTTGTACCCTTTTTCTGGGTTTATGGATAAGCTGCTTTTTGGAGACTTGATCCCATGCTGTGCTAAAGGGGTAAACTAAGGCTGGCTGCTGCACCTAGCAGAGCTGCTGTGGGAAGCGGCTCAGCATGGTGTAACTGGACCAGGCATTTATTCCTGGGGTTTTGGGGAATAACTCCTGAGTCGGGGGCCTGCACTTTATGGTGCTGCCCCGAATATACCAGAGGATCTGCTCTAACAAGGAGCTGCCCTGGGTTACTGCCAGAAAACATGTTCTGGCTTAGGGAAAATTCCCCTGTTCCTGTGCTGGGCCCGCTGACCATTGTCTCTCAAGTTAGCAACGTATTGTTTCTCTTCCAGTTCTACATGGGCTAGGACAGAGTTTCATAGAATTAGCAGAATGATGGATGTACTTATTCTTCTGGTCTCATTCTATTGAAAAGTTAAGCATTAATAGAAAGTAGTACAAGGAAGTTAGAGTTAGGGAAAAGATTTAAGAAAATTGTAGTTTAACATTTTGAGAAATCGATTCCAGTCCTATGATCATGTTTATAGTTACCATTTGTTTCTGTTCTCGTTTCTAAGAAATGTACTGATCTCTTGATTACCTGCTTTTGTTTCTACCAACCAAATGATAAATGTATAAGATCATAGTAACCATTATTGACGTCACGTTACCCTTCTGAATCAGTATAAATATAGCCTGATCAATAAACACAGTGCCTGCTCGGTACTGACTGAGAGGTCCTCCCAATCCCATCTTTGTCTGTCTTGTGTTTTTCTTAATCCTCACCCCCCCGACTCAGGTACTGTACAATTGCCGGCAGGCCCCAGCAAGCTGCATGTGGGAGGACCTGGGCCCAATGACTGACGTGTCTAGGATCCTGTATTAATATTCTGGGTTCTTTATTCTGCACAGATAATTTTAGCTTTTATTTATTAAAATATCTATTTTGGGAACAGAATCATACATAACATACACCAAAGCTACAGCATTATTAAAGACATTTGTGGCTATATTTCTCTTAAATAAGAGTAGGCCCTGTACATGTTTTTACCTATCTCTACTAGACAGTCCCAGCTTCAGTCATCTATTTAATCATAAGAACCCTCCCCCATCGCTCCCCAAAACTATGGTTTTAGGAAAGGTCTTCAGGACAGAAGACTTTTTTTTTACTCCGGTTTGTTTTCCTCAGCAGGTACAGGTGGGTTTGTAAGTGTTACAGATGGCTAAGGATACCAACAGATAAAAGCTGCAGGTGGAGACACAAACGCGGCTATCACCAGAGGCTGAGTAAGCCCGGAGGCTCACCGCATAGTCTCTCCAGAGAACCTGCGACGTAGAACATTCGCTCCCGGAAACCGTGTTGGACTTCCGCCTCCAGATGAAAGCTAATCATCAGTGTCGTTCACCGAGAGCCATGTCAAAAGTGTCTAGGACTCTCGGAAGCAAGTGTAATTGAAAAAGCCCACTGTAAATACATAAGAAAAAGAGAAAAGTTACCACACAGAAAACATAAAGCTGAAGTCTCTGGTCCAAAATCTGCTCTGAGACCATCAAATTTATCTGTCTCCAGGTGGAGCCATCCTGTCCACCCAAAGATGATTATCGAGCTAATTAATATTAATACCTAATTAGAAACATTTTGTAATACCCTTTGGCAAACGTTTTCACAGTCCTAGAAAAATGGGAGATCATTCTTAAAGTAATTAAAAATGATCATTAATTGAAGCTATTCACAATTCATTCCTTGGGATCTTATTTTCTCAGTCCCCCTACTAAAATACAGAACCTAGTTCTGGGTATCATCAAAATCCACACTTCAATGAAAACATTCCTTTTGGTTACATGACACTGTACAGCCATTAATATTTAAGCAACTTGATAGTCTTTTTAATAGAAATACTTCCTTGCTGGAAAAGATGTATTTGATAAATCAGTAGGCTTAATGTCCTCATTAAAAATAGAACTTCAGAATTAAACATTATGAGCCCATACATAATTGCAGAATCCACGCTCAGTGGCAAAGGCTTTCTGTGCTCCCTACCTACCTTGTTAGGACCTGGTAAATAATTAAAGAAGAGCAATCTCATCTAGCCCCTTAACTTCAGCTATCAATTTCATGCTGATAGTTTCCAAACCTGACTGTCCTGATTCCAAAATGCACATTTCCCACTGGCTGCTGGGCTTCTTCCTATGAAAGTTCCACACACATGGCGGCGCGGCTCTTAGCTAACAATACCACTGAGCTGCAGCCCAGCCGAGCTAGCACAGTGGGGCCCGCCTGTGATTCTAGCACTCAGGAGACGGAGGCAGGAGAACCATCGCGAGTTCAAGGTCAGCCTGGGCTACATCATGAGTTCAAAGCCACCTGAACTACATCATGAGATCCTGTCTCAGAAAGAAAAAAAAGTAAACAGTAGCCGCACACTGGAATCAGCTGGGACCCCGTGGCAATGCAGACTCTCAGACCGCGTGGATCAGAATCACTCTATGACGACCTCTCTCGTCTCTGCCAAATTTCACCTATGCACAGATGTTTTCGAACGTCCAGACCACTTAACCTATAACTGCCTCACAAAGATTTCACAAAGATTAATGCTTAAACCCCTGCAGATTGTTATTTTTAAATTGTCTTGAAGAAAGGGCTGTAAGCCACTAAAGTGAAATGTGATCCTTCTTTATTGAAGGAGACTTATCCCTTCGCAGTGACATCTTAATTCATAAGAAATCTTCATTCACTCCTAAGTAATCTCCAGATTTGTTATGCTTAGCAAAAAGTCCTAATCCCTATGAAAATGGCTGATATTTTGATTTTATGTTTTTGCCAAAACAAACAGTGCGGTCCCCAGAACAGGTTGAACACACACACAAGATCGGGCCCGGATGCTTCCCCCCCTTTGGGCAGCTGAGCGCCTTCTTGCCTGAGGCGCAAGTCCCTCCGGAAGAAGAGTCGCAGCTGTGCTGTGCTTCCCTCTGCCCAGAGGCCCTGCTTAGCAGTGGCGACGGCACTGTTCTGCGCACAGTGAGTCCATGACGGCCGGAAGCGCTTTGCTACCCCATGGACACCTGCACTGCAAACGGCGCAGATTTACTTTCCTGACACTACGAGTACCGGACAGCGCCGGGTCAACAAAGTAATTATTACGTACTGCAAGCACACACCAACACAAGATTCTTAAAGTGTAAGTCATGGGTCGAGGATTCAACTCAGTGGTTCTGGTGTCTGACTGGCAAGTGCAAGGTGCCAAAGGCAATCCCCCTTACCCAACACCACAGTGTCAGGCGTGGTGACACGCCTGTCATCCCAGCACTCGGGAGGCAGAGGCAGGAGGATTGCTGTGAGTTGGAGGCTACCTTGGGCTACATAGTGAGCTCAGGACCAGCCTGAAATACAAAGCAAGACCCTGTCTCAAAAACTAAAGAAGGCCGGGCGTGGTGGCTCACGCCTGTCACCCCAGCACTCGGGAGGCAGAGACAGGAGGATTGCTGAGTTCGAGGCTTGCCTGGACTACATAGTGAGCTCAGAGC
>PVIC010049553.1:0-13114 GCA_004025085.1 Thryonomys swinderianus | reverse complement strand
CCCAAATCATTCCTTGAAGCAACCATTACCTTGATTCCAAAGGCAGGGAAAGATCCCACCAAAAACAAAAACTACAGGCCAATCTCTCTAATGAACATTGATGCAAAAATCCTCAATAAGATACTGGCAAACAGAATACAGAGAGTTATCAAGAAAATCATACACCCTGATCGAGTCGGATTTATCCCAGGGATGCAAGGCTGGTTCAACATATGTAAATCAATCAATGTAATATACTATATTAACAGACTCAAGGACAAAAACCATATGATTATCTCAATAGATGCAGAAAAAGCATTTGACAAAATCCAACACCCATTTATGATCAAAACCCTACAGAGAATTGGAATCAATGCACTTTATCTCAATTTAATACAAGCTATTTATGAGAAACAAACAGCCAGCATCATATTTAATGGGAAAAAACTGCAACCTTTTACACTAAGATCAGGAATAAGACAAGGATGCCCATTGTCACCACTCTTGTTCAATGTAGTGCTAGAAACATTAGCCATAGCAATCAGGCAGGACAAAGATATAAAAGGAATAAAGATAGGAAAGGAAGAAGTAAAACTGTCATTATTTGCAGATGATATGATACTCTATCTAGAGGATCCTAAAAACTCAACCAAAAGATTGCTAGACTTAATTACCAAATTTGGTAGTGTTGTTGGATACAGGGTCAATGCTCAAAATTCAACAGCCTTTGTCTACACAAACAACAGACTCACTGAAAGAGAAATTGGGGAGTCAATCCCTTTCACAGTAGCACCCAGAAAAATGAAATACCTAGGAATCAACCTAATAAAGGAAGTGAAAGACTTCTACTCTGAAAACTATAGGACTCTGAAAAACGAGATAGAAAAGGAAATCAGAAAATGGAAAGATATCCCTTGTTCCTGGGTAGAGAGAACCAACATTGTCAAAATGGCTATACTCCCACAACTACTACACAGATTCAATGCAATTCCAATTGAAATTCCAAGGCTATACTTCACAGAGCTAGAAAAAAATAATACAAAAATTCATCTGGAAACACAAGAAACCTAGAATAGCAAAAGCAATTCTAAGCAACCACGACATGGCAGGGGGTATTACAATCCCCAATTTAAAACCCTACTATAAAGCTGCTGTGATAAAAACTGCATGGTACTGGCAAAGTAATAGACCCGAAGACCAGTGGAATAGATTAGAAGACCCAGAAACAACCCCAGATACACTAAGCCACCTTGTCTTTGACAAAGGAGCCAAACATCCTCAATGGAGGAAAGACAGCCTCTTTAACACATGGTGCTGGAAAAACTGGGCTTTAACCTGCCAAAAGCTAAAGCTAGACCTATCTCTTTCACCATGCACAAAACTAAACTCACAGTGGATACGAGACTTAAACATTAAAACAGAAACAATAAGCCTGCTGGAAAATAGGTTAGGGAAAACTCTTGGAGACATTGGCTTAGGCAGAGAATTTATGAATAAAGCCTCTATAGCACAAGAACTAGCAGAAAGAATCAAAAAATTGGATCTCATCCTACTGAAAAGCTTCTGCACAGCAAGAGAAGTCACTGGCACTGCTAAAAGACAACCAACAACATGGGAGAAATCTTTACTAGCTGTTTATCAGACAAAGGGCTAGTATCAACAATATATAAAGAACTCAAACAGATCAGCCTCCCCAAGTTTAAGGACCCAGTTCAAAAATGGGCATCTGAAATGAACAGACACTTCTCAGAGGTGGAAGTCAAAGCAGCCAAGAAGCATATGAAGAAATGTTCAACATCATTGGTCATTCGAGAGATGCAAATGAAAACAACACTGAGATTTCATCTCACTCCACAAAGAATGGCTGCTATCACAAAATCAACCAACAATAAATGCTGGTGAGGCTGTGGGGAGAAAGGAACCCTTCTCCACTGTTGGTGGGATTGCAGACTTATGCAACCGTTGTGGAGATCTGTGTGGAGATTTCTCAGAAAACTAGGACTAGGGGTCCCATTTGACCATGCTATCCCCCTGCTAGGAATATACCCAAAAGAACTTTAAAAATTATATTAGAGGAGCCAGAGGGTTAGCTCAGTGGTTCCGGTGCCTGCCTCGCAAGCGCAAGGTCCCGAGTTCGATCCCCGGTAACCACGTATAATGCTGGGTGTGGAGACACGCCCACCAACAATCAACACCGCATACCACAATGCCGGACTTGATGGCTCACGCCTGTAATCCCAGCACTCGGGAGGCAGAGACGGGAGGATTGCTGAGTTCACAGCAGCTTGCCTGGGCACCATAGTGAGCTCAGGGCCAGCCTGAACTACAAAGCAAGACCCTGTATCAAAAAGCAAAAAAAAAAAAAAAATTATATTAGAAAGAGAGATATACACCATTGTTCATAGCAGCTCAATTTGTTATAGCTCAATCTTGGAAACAACCCAAATGCCCATCAAGTGGATAAAGAAGATGTAAGGGTTTTTTTTATACAATGGAGTATTACTTTGCCATAAAGAATGACAAGATCGATTCATTTATGTGCAAATGGAGACACCTGGAGGATATACTAATAAGTGAAATAAATAGATCACAGATAGGCAAATACCGGATCTTCTCTTCGATATGAACACCTGTAGATGCAAATGAGCTCTAGAAAGAATGACAGTTTTTGTAGAATGGGAAATTTCCATAGGAAATTTGGTGTGGCAATGTAATGAAGGGAAGGAATAAATATGACTCAGAAAGAAAATAAGAGTATGTATAAAGGGGGTGGGAAGGTGTGGGTGGGTAGGGATATGGGTAAAAATGAGAATTAACGTGTCATATACTGGTACAAATTCCCCAATGTTATATGTGATTGTGAGATGTATATAAATTATACCAATAAAGAATTCAATTAAAAAATTATTTTGTTTCTCTATGGCCACGGTCTGAGAGGAGGACAATCAGTCCCATTAGTTCAGTCCCCATACACCCCAGAATGTGTAGTCCTTGTTATTTGGTCAAGCAAACCTCCTGCAAACATAGTTGTTAACTAAACAAACACAAGAACTGTACTTAACCTTGCTGAACCACCTAAGAACTCAAGCCACTTCTTTTTTTTTTTTGCTATAAATACTCAGTGCTGTGAAGAAGGCTGCTGGCTTCTATTGAAACTCAATCCTAGAGTATTTGTCTGGGAAGCTGGGGGACTGATTTTCCTGTTTTACCCATGACCTCTCCCAATAAACGCATTTATTAATTTCCATGAATTGTTGTGGCCGGTGGGAGGTGTGTAGCAGCCACCAGTTGTGTAACTAGAAAATGCAGGCTGCCAACAGAAGCTCACAAAGACTATTGAGTCTTCCCTCCTGGGTTCATTACTGCCTTGGCCCCTGTGAATTTATGCTTCTCCTGGGCCTTCTAGCTTAGTCTAGAGAAAATAATGGGAACATTTAAGAGTTCTTTAGGCCAATCCTATTGCAGCAGTTCTGAGATATCAAATGGGACTCTTGAGAAAAATCAGAGTCGGACAGTAAAGGGGTAAAGATAGATTTTATTCAGGACTATTATAATAGAAAGACACTTCAACATAGAACTGGCCTTAATTCAGGATAGACTGAGGAAAAATGAGATTTGTAGCCAGGGGGAGCAGATGAGTCAATTGATGGAAAATTACCAAGGGAAACATCAGGGGTCTGGGAGATGTACAGTGAAATTTCAGTGACTAGATTTTTGGCTGAAGACAGTACAGGGTAATCAGACACCACAGGGGGCTGGGGAATGTAAGGAAAATCAGATACTGAGAATAACAGAATTCGACTAAACCAAATTTTCTGGATTCTTTCTAAAATTGGGTAATACAAAGATGGAGACAGCAGTCTAAAAGTCAAGACCCAACTGTGAAGAGCTAGAATTTGGTCAAGGAAAGAGCCTCCATCAATGGGCCAACTCAAAGAAGCTACTTAGCACACTGCAGTGTGTACACGTGTGCGCAAACACACACACACTCACACACACACCATAAAAGCTTAACAAGGAAAAAAAAATAGATTTAACAGAGGTCTAGATTTCTCATGTTGGACTCCAGAAAAACATAAGTATTAAAGTGATCTTCAAAAACCCTGGCATCTCAAACAGTGGGTAATTATTTTAAAGAACTTCATCTCTGTTTCAACCCATACTCATCTTCCAGCCCGGCATTGCTCATTCCAGCTTACATACTACAAAGTCCACAGTGCCAGGTGTGCCTCAAAAGTCCACAGGGCAGGAACCCCTCTCCTGCCCAGTCAGTGCTCCAGATTGTGTTTGTGATATGTAATCCAGGTGTCTTAAATCTAGAAAAGTAAAGATGCAAGAAAATCATTTTTTCCAGATAATACAACTGCAGTTCAAAGAATTAAGGGATTTGACCTATGCCATGCAGTGAACTGGACTCAATACAGAATTATCTGTTAAGCACTGGGGGAATGTTAATGTTTCTCAGTTTAAGTTACTGATGTAAGTTTTCATTCAAAATCTGATATTTGAGGCTGGAAATAAGCGAGGTGATAAGAGTGTGTGCCTAACCTCCTCTAAACTATGGGTCCAGTCAGAGGCTCTGAAAAAACCATGACACATCCAACAAGTCCCTGTCTTAGCCAGTCTTTAAAGCTGAGTTCTTTATAATTCATATCAAAACCTGGGCAAGACAGTTATAACACTGTACATATGGGGATAGGAGCTCCATCTAAATATAATTCTCTACTACATTATTGAACCACAGAAGACATCCTCCTACACCTTATTCTTTGCATTAATGTATTACAGTGAGGAAGGTTAGTTGATTTTTGTTCCTTTTGACATTGTCCAGAGTCTCCCAGCCTGCATCTCCCCGAACCAGGTGCTGAGCCACCCTTCAATAGGGTCCCCAGACCTCACTGTCACAGTCAGCAATTATTTGTCTCTCTGTCTCTCTCTCTCTCTTTGCAGCTGCACTCAGAAGACTGCTTTTGTGGACCACCAGGAATTTCCTGTGATACAATAACAGAAAGCTACTGGTGACTCGGAGGAGGTGACTTCACAGGGCAAAAGTTCCCTTTCTACAATAAACATTCTCCATGTGGCCATGTAGGAGACTTCCTACACAGACCCCACACCTACAGGCTACTTGTCATCTTGACACCAAATAGCCAGGGGAAAAAATAGAACTATTTGTAAGAGATTATCTTTTCTTAAAGCGAACTTCCCTATGGCTTCTGAATGTTAATTTCTTAAAAATCAAATAAAACTTACCTGAAAAGTATTTTAAGAGAATACACAAGTTTTATAAAGCAAATAGATGAACTAATTTGCATCTGCTCACTCCCGTGGTACTAGAGCTCAAACCCTATTGCCTTGAGCATGCTTTTTAAATTTTTTGGTACTGGAGATGGAAGGGACCTTAAACTTGTGAGGTAGGCACTGGAACCACTGAGCTAAATCCCCAACCCAGCCTTGGTCATGTTAGGAATGGGAACTCTAAACTATCCCTCCAGCCTGCTAATTTGCATTTCTTTGGGTTGTTTTGTTTTATTTGTTTTGTCTTCTTTTGGGGGGGGACAGGACCAGGGATCAACTCATTACTTTGCATTTCCAAGGCAGGCAGCAGTGCCACTGAGCTAAATTCCTGGCCCTTTTTTGTTTTGTTTGTTTGTTTGTTTTGTTTTCTGAGACAGCGTCTCCTTTTGTTGTTCAGGCTGGCCCTGAGCTCACTATGTAGCCCAGGCAAGCCTCCAACTCAGCAATCCTCCTGCCTCTGCCTCCTGAGTGCTGGGATTACAGGCATTGTTATATGTAGTTTCCAGGGATCCAACTCAGAATCCTGCACTTATGAGGCAGGCGCCAGAACCATTGAGCTAAATCTCCGGCCCTTTTTGTTTGTTTTTTGAGGCAGGGTCTCACTCTGTAATTCAGGCTGGCCTTGAACTCATTGTGCAGCCAAGGCTGCCCTCAACTCATGGTGATCCTCCTGCTTCAGTCTCCCAAGTGCTGGGATTACAGGCATGCGCCACTCTGCCAGGATCAACATCTTTTCCTAATGAGACAGAAGTCCTGAAATAACAAGTAGCAACACAAACACGGACCGTTGCCATTGTGTGCAATGGCTTTAACTGCATGAAGGGCTAGATTAACCTACAATTCTCTAAGGGCTTCCAAGAATGAGGGATAAGCTTCCCACACTTCTACCCTGATTTCATTTTGTTTCTCTTTGAACGGGCTCATACGAACTGGCAACAACATGCTCATATGTTATAGTAGTTCTGGGCACAGTGTAGTTGGTCTTTCATGTCACTTCTACCACCTCCATCAAAGGGTCAGCAGTGGCTCCTTGCCAGGCCACAAGTGTGGGTGACTCCCCAACCCATTTGGGGCATGGTGCTCCATCCACCTAGAGGAAACAAAAAGAAAGAGTGGGCACCATGCATGACGTGACTTCAGACTCCTCCAGCTCTATGTTCAGAGGTAACTTAGTTTTGAGCCCCTCCATTTGTAACCACCAAGGCAGAACTGTTGCTGGGACAGGGTAAGGAGTGACACCGGGTCCTCACTCCTTAGAAGTGCCAGATGCACTTGGGGTGCCAGCCATCTCCACTTCTCACTCAGGCCCAGGTGCCCCTCTCCGGGACTACTGCTACTCTATTTTCTCTCACTCGCTGTTTCTTCTATTCCAGAATGTATAGCTTCAGCCTTGACTTTCATTCATGGCTTAGTTTCCTGCCAGTCACTCTCCAGTCCTGCCTGAACCACTGTGAACTACAATGCACACCACTGGTACCTCTTTCTTCTCTGTGGAATACTGAGGAAGGGCATATGTCATGGGACCCAGACAGAAGCAGGACCCATCACAGGGTAATGTCGGGGCCGCAGCACTGATAGCCTCTTCCTAGATGTCACGGAGAGCACAGCTCACGGTCTCACCAGATCCCAGACTGAAAATGTCACTTATCAAGTAATAGCATATTATCAGAGACTCTCAGGCTGGAAGCATCATGGTAACTCAGTGCTAGGCTTGAACAACACAGATCCCCTGCTCTATGGATTCAGAATAAAGGGGAAGGTAGGCAGCAAACAAATATTTTTAGTAATAAACATACAAGCACCTTGATTATTACAAAGGAAAACTCACAGTGCTCCAAAAGCAAATAGCACCATCTGGGTGTTAGGATGGCAGAGACTTTCCTGACTGCCTAGCAGACCGCCTTGGTTGAGGAAACAGTGTGGATGCACCTGTGCAGGAAGTGTGCCCACAATGTGCCAGTGAGTGTCCACGGGAATCTGGAAGTCCTATTTCCCCGTGACTAGAGCTTGAGGGGAAAAAAAAACAAACAAAACCAATAAAAGCAAAGGTGACCATCTGGGCCCCCACAGAGCTCACTCATTCTCTCTGTACTGAAGGCCCCGTGTGGGCACAGCTACTTCCTGGTGAAACTGAAGGCACCTCTTGCTGTCATCGTGTGGTACTTGGTGTCTGCAGAAGCAGCAGCAGCATCTGACCCTGGCCGATTGAAACAGGAAAGTATGACCATCTGAGAGGGCTGAGGAACTAAACTCAGAAAACAGGAAAGAATAAAGGCAGGCTCCACGGGGGAAGCCCAGCCAACAGCCTGGTGCGGAACTGGAGTGAGGGGAACAGTGAGCACAGACTACAGTCCTTCGCGGCACAGGCAGCCCTTGTCTTTCACATTTGAGCTTGTTCTCTTATTGGCTGTACACTCTTAAGATGTTTGACCTTTCTGTCTGAGTTTCTGTAAAATCTCCCTTTAAATAACACATTTCAACATGTCTAAAACATTGTCAGTTATAAGATGCACTGATTTCTATGACACACAAACAGGGAAGGAAAAAAGACAAATTAACCAATTAAAACTCTGACAACTAATGTGGTGCTTTCCCACCACTTCAAATTTTTGTTTTGTTTCATTTAAAAGTCTTACTGAGGGGCTGAAGGGAGGCAAGGAGATGGGAGAAAATGAGAATCAAGTTACATCATGTACAGCTACAAATTCTCAGTGATGCATGTGATTATAATGAATGCATAAAATGCACCAATAAACTCAATTAAAAAGAAAAAATCTATGTATTATCCTTATTCTGAAAGCACACAATGTTGATTATTGTAACATTATAATAAATAATGAAAGGGTAAAAAGGAAAAAATAAAAGTCTTCGACTCTACTTAGATACTCATGTTTATCGTCATCCTTATACAGACAAAAAAAGGGAAATACAAGTTATGTATTTCAGATCTCACATGCTTGAGATCAATGTGTTTTAGATTTCAGGAGTTTTTTTCAGATTTGGGAATATTTGTACATATTGAATGAGAACCTTTAGAATAGAACTCAACTTTAAACATGTATACACCTTAAACATATAAACTGAAGATAATTTTGTACATTCCTTTTAATGATACTATGTATGAAACATCGTTCTATGCTATGGAATTTTCCACTGTTGCCATCAAATCAGCACTCAGAAAGTTTCACATTTTGGATCAGTTCAGCTTTTGCATACTTAAAATAAGGATC
Organism: Thryonomys swinderianus; assembly: GCA_004025085.1. Classification (NCBI taxonomy): domain Eukaryota; kingdom Metazoa; phylum Chordata; class Mammalia; order Rodentia; family Thryonomyidae; genus Thryonomys; species Thryonomys swinderianus. Next base: position 4,607 of record PVIC010049553.1, on the reverse strand, counting down.
ATCAAAGTATGTAACAAAAGCATGTTTGGTCCTGAAGTTGCAGCTTCTTAGCTGAGGTAGGTGAAGTCTTGAATGTGGGACTTCAAGGCACCAGGACAACCCAGCAAGACCTTGAATCAAACAAAAACAAGAAAAAGGAAGTGAATTATGATACTTCCAAATTTGTTTCAGTTCAGAGTCCAGCTCTCCTGAATTTCTTGTTGGCCCATCACTGTGGGCCACATGCTTCTGAGGGCACAGTTCCCTGGGCCATCCTTACCTCAGGCAACATTTCCTCAAAGATTTGCCGCCATTTTGTCCTGGACTTCTCTCAGCCCTTGCCTGTCTCCAAGTCTGGTGCTGCTGCTCTCTTGACCTTACCTAAAATGTCAAGAAGTTTAAAGAAGATGACCACAGCCCTCTCCAAATGAATCTTGTTGGGTTTGTTACCAAAAGCATGAAAGACTTGTGGGAATCCTTTCATGCCAGCTAGAAGACAATTGAGTGCACATCAGCTATGAGGATGGGAGCACAGTGGCAGCGGGTGGACCTCTGGTCAATTGGCCCGTGACAAGATGCTGCATGGGAAAGATGGACTCTCAGACCTAACCTGAAGAACAGCAGGAGCTTCCACCACTCCCAGAAGACTTGGAAGGGAAACTGAGATCATTTACATAAAGAACTTAGATCTGATAGGTTGTAACCACTGACTGTCAGGTATTTGTTTTCCTTTGTAGCCAGAGACAAGCTGAAATGAATCAGACTACACAGCCATTTGCACGCTCTCAAAAGGAATGTGTCACTTGCGAAGGCTGAGAGTGAGAAGAGAAATGAGCGGCGTGGTCATGCTTTGGTTCTGCCAGATAGCTGTGAGGTCTGCTGACCGCTCGGTGACAATGAAATGGCCATAACCACGGACCTAGGATTCAGACCAGTTCAAAGTCTCCACATAAGGGAAACATTTCCTATGGTTCCATGCCAGTGTAAATAACCCTTTCCCCCCATTTTTTTCTACTTCTAACAATTTAAACTTGTCTCAGTTGTTATGCAGTGCACTTAGGAACCAGAAACAGCCTTCTTGCTTTTCTTTTGTGTTGTGCTCAGATATGGAACACTGAGTTCTATTTTTGACCTTGACACTAACTACACCTTTCTTGCACTGTGAAAGGTGGTTGTAAGATGGAAAAGGTTTGCCTGAGCTAGAGAGTGAGAACAAAGAACAGGACACTGTGGTCCAGGTCCCTGGCCATGAGTCACTAGAAAGCAGCAGAAGGCACGGCAGTTTGGCTGCTAGTGTTCACCCAACTGGAAAAACCTTTATCTTACAATCTGGATTGAATACCGAAGACATTTTAACCCATAAGCACCAACAGCTCCATTACCTTGCATCTGCTTTTGGTACAATTTGGTATCTTTAAGGTAAATAGCTGAGAATTGTTCTGAAATCTGAATGTCACAATTCATTGGCTACAGAGATTGCATTCTGCTGTCTTTCTGGGTTTATGTATAAAATGTGAATAAAAGCTAGGTGTGGTGGTGTGTGCCTGTGATCCTGGCATTCAAGAAGCTAAGGCAGGATTGCCACAAGTTCCAGGCCTATCTAGGCTACATAGTGAGTTCAAAGCTGGTCTGCAATGACATGGTAAGACCCTGTCTCAAAAAGGAAAGAAAAAAGGAAAGAAAGAAGGAGAGGAGAAAAAGAGAGAGACAGAGACAGAGAGACAGAGAATCAATGGCATAAACCCAAGTGGCATGCACATAGGAAAACAAAGGGAGCTGGTGCCCCGGCTTCCTTTCTCTCACCCATACTTTGCAGACCACTCACTCTGTGAAGACATGTGTTACACCATATCTAGTATAGAACATGGCTTTGATCAAAAGATATGAAAATTTTAAATTTTCTTTTTTTGAGATGGTCTCACTTTGTAGTTCAGGCTGGCCCTGAGCTCACTATGTAGCCCAGGAAAACCTTGAGCTCAGCAATCCTCCTGCCTCTGCCTCCTGAGTGCTGGGACTACAGGTTTGAGCCACCATGCCTGGCTCTGTGGTGTGTGGTACTGACTGCTGATGGGCGTCAGTCACCATGCCCCTATTGTTGTATGTGGTTACCGGGGATCGAACCAGGGACCTTGTGCTTGCTAGGCAGACACTGGAACCACTAAGCTAAATCTCCAGCCCAAGATTTTAAATCTTAATAAACACTCTTGAGCAATGCTTCAAAACTGTGCCAAAATCTAGACCCAAAGATATACGCATTCTTCCCAGATGAGTGCCACATCCTCATCAGCAGTGAGAAAGAGGTAATGGTATCTTTCTTGGTTAAGAAATCTTTGCAGGTGAAGTTGTACTTGTTTCCTGGGCTTATCAGCTCCTTCTCTGTATTTTTCATTTCCCTATCAGAAATTTCATCTCTTACCACCTTTGGCATCTTACAGCCCAAACCTGAGATGAATATTCCTGAAGACTGACAGCAGCCAGAGGCTGAGCAGCTGCGGCAACAGAAACAGGTACATTAGCCCAAATGAGCTGGGTCTCCCTCTCCCAGAGGCCTGCTCCTAAAACCTAGAGGCGGAAAAGACAAAGGTGCTTCAGGAGATAGTACTGTGGATCTCCATGATAAAATCCCAGTTCGTCCCTATGTAGAGAGAAGCCAGGGGATCCAGTGACATTCGCCTGGTGGCCCAGGAGCACAGTGCAGCAGCTGTTGTAATTAGCCTCCTCTGAGTCCCTGGAGTGGGAAGCCTGCTGTCTCAATTTATACATCACTTTGTTTATTCTAAAGGAAAGAAGCAGGAAGTTCATTTTTATCAGTGACCTTGACTAGATGTCTTTGATGATGTTTAATAGGTTAAAGGTTCAACTTAGTTTATTTATGTCATTATGAAATGACGCCATCCTTGTTGTTAATTTTTTTTAACCTTTCTTTAATGAGCGTCCTTCCTGAAATAAATTACACACACACACACACACAGATTCACAGTTTAAAGCAAAAGTTTTTCAACTTAAATTACTTATTTTTTCTGGAGTTTCATTCCAAACTATTCTACAAACAATCTAAAGCCATTTTCAAATGTTACTTGCACTTTTAGAGCAGTGATTTTTTTTTAGCCTTTCTAAAATGTCTTAGACTTTTTAAAGTTTTACTTTACTAGTGTATCTGTGCAACACATGATGTTTACATCACTTGTGGGAAGTTAATACATGTAAGTAACACATCTTTTATTTATTTTTTTTTGAGACAGTCTCACTTTGTAGTTCAGGCTGGCCCTGAGCTTGCAATGTAGCCCAGAGCCTCGAGCTCAGCAATCCTCCTGCCTCTGTCTCCCAAGTACTGGGATTACAGGTGTGAACACCACATCTGGCCTTGTGGTGTGGGGTACTGATTGCTCATGGGCGTGAGTCACCACACCTGGTATTGTTGTATGTGGATACTGGGGATCGAACCAGGCACCTTGCACTTGCTAGGCAGATGCTGGAACCAGTGAGCTAAATCTCCAACCCAACTAACACATCTTAGTTCCTCTCTTCATCCCTCTCTCTTCCCTCCCTCTGTCCACTCCCCTTAATCCTTTTTTTTTTTAAGTTTTTTGTTTTGGCTATACTGGGAATCAAACTCAGGACCTTGTGCTTGCCAGGCAAGCATGGCATCACTGAGCTATATCCCTGGCCTCTCTTCTTTTTTGTTTTCTGTACATGTGTGCAGTACATACTGTTTACATTCCTTGTGGGGACTGATACAGATCCATAGCACACCCAGTTCCTTGCTTTCATCCCTTCTCCTTTACCTCTCTCATCAATTCTATCTTGCTACTTCCTCAGCTTTGATTTTTCTCTTTATTTTTACTCTGGGTTTCTCATATTAGAGAAACAATGTGATATTTAAGCTTGTGTGGCTGATTTATTTCACTTAGCATTATGGTATGAAGCTGCAACTACTTTCCTAAAATTGTTTCAAGTTTACTTTTCTTTATAGCACAATATTATTCCATTTTGGTTAAATATCATGCTTTCTTTATCCATTCATCTGCTGATGGACATATATGCCTCTTCCAAGACAACGATTATGACTTGTGCTGCTGTAAACATGGCTATGTGTGTATCACTGTAATGTGACATCTTTAACACTCTTGGGAAAATGCCTAGAAGGAGAATACATGGCTCAAATGGAATTTGTAGATTTAGTTTTGTAAAGAATCTCCAAATTGGTCTCTCTAGTGATTGTACTAGTATACATTCCCATGAACAGTGTAGAAGTGTTCTGATTGGCCCTGAAACCTTGCCAATATTTGTTATTATTTGATTTCTCAATGGTGGCCATTCTTTCTAAGGTAAAACAGAATCAATCTCAATGTTGCTTTAATTTGTATTTCTCTAATGGCCAGCAATGTTGAGCATTTCTTCATTTATTTATTGGCCATTTGTACTTCTTCTGTGAAGTGTCTATTCATTTAACTTGCCTTTTTTTTTTTTTTTTTTTTTTTTTTTTTTTTTTTTTTTTTTTTTTTTTTTTTTTTTTTTTTTTTTTTTTTTTTTTTTTTTTTTTTTTTTTTTTTTTTTTTTTTTTTTTTTTTTTTTTTTTTTTTTTTTTTTTTTTTTTTTTTTTTTTTTTTTTTTTTTTTTTTTTTTTT
>PVIC010049552.1:0-13118 GCA_004025085.1 Thryonomys swinderianus | reverse complement strand
TGTGGGAATGTGATGAGGGGAAGGAATAAATATGATACAGAAAGAAAATAACAGAGCATGTATAAAGGGGGGAGGAGGGGGGAGTGGGTAGGGATATGGGTAAAAATGAGAATTAACTTGTGGCATATACTGGTACAAATTTCCCAATGTTATATGTGATTTTGAGATGTATATAAATTGTACCAATAAAGAATTCAATAAAAAATAAATAAATAAATAAATAAATAAATAAATACATAGTGCTTCCAGGTGAAGGAGCCAGTGTGAGCAAAGGCCTTGGTGTTTCCCAGAATTTACTGGGTTCAGAGCCCTTCTCTCTTCAGTTTCCAACCCTAGTTCCTTACCTGCACTAGTTAGGAATTAATTCTACAAAGGGACATGGGGTCACAAGAAGAGAAATTGTGAATAAGAGGCTTTGAAGAACAACCATGAAACCTGAAAAGAGTATTTCCTTGACAGTTACGGGAGATTTGACTGAAGATCCTGGATATTCAAATTCACACATTTCACTACAGAAGATATTGTTCCCAGGTGCTAAATACACACACACATATGTATATATGTATGTATGTATGTATGTAAATAGGGCTGGAGATATAGCACAGTGCTAAATGCCCCTGGGTTTGAGTCTTGTTAATACATACCAAAAAAATAAAGAACAGAACAGAACAGAACAGAACAGAAAAAAAGAAACATCTTTCAACTTGATATGAAAATTAAATGAGATCATTAAGTTTTGTAGAATTGAACATGCTGGGTGTTTGGTTAGACCTCTTTGGTGGGAGATCATTTCCTCTCCTGGAACCTGTCCATGTGCAATTAAACTAAGAGCCTCATAAATATCACAGTTTACTGTAAACAACAGACTTTCGTGTTACTCTTGATTATTTAAACTTGGAATTGTATACTTTCACTGTCGAATATCCTCTTGTTTTTATTTTGGGCAGTCTTACGCATGCTCATTCACCCCTCGTTCTTAGATTCTCTGAATAATAACACAGTATTGGTCAGGACTTGGTCAACATTAGAAGTGTATTGAATCTTTGCTGAGCTGCGGCCCTCTTCCAGTGATCCTACAGTGCGAAATAAGCTGTGACCCAGATGCCTACCGCATTCAAGACCCTCCGTGTAGGCTCCCAATCTATTCGTTCACCAGGAGAGCCATTATTATTTTTTTTAATAATACTATAAAAACTGAAACCAGCACGAATAATTACCAGCTTCCTCAGTACACAGGGAGCTTGTCATCCTGAAGCCTTTGTTCTCATCATGGCTGTCACCTGGCGCTCCACCTGCTTCCTACTTCTCTGCCTCCTTAAAGTGTGGCGCCATCACGACTTCATGACACATTCTCCAGTTCCTCAAGCCAGGGAGTTTGAACATTTCACTCCTCATTCTTTCTCCCATGTCTTATTCTACCCTTGATCTTGGATGATAGATATTTAAATTCACGTTTAGTCTCTTCTAGTAGTCTCAATGCCTGAGTTAAATTTGTTTTGCAGACTTTACTAATCAGAATAACTACAGCACAGCATGATGACACACTAGGTGCTTTATAAGTGTCAGTGGGAAGAGTGGAATACTACTTTCACCTCCTTTCAGGGCGTTCCAAGGAAATTTTGCTAATTAGGTCAGATTAAGTCTTCCTAGACCCTCTGGGAATGTAATTAAGTTTTCTGGCTTGTAAGAAAGAAAAAATGAATCTCATCTTCCTCAACACATAAGAGTAGATGATAGAAATAGCACAGACATTGTCTACTTTGGGGCCCCAAAGGCCCAGCGCCTGATCATGCCACTCAGAACTGGCCCTGGGAAGTACACCCACCAGGTGTAAGTATAATGATGTCTATTTTTGTTTGCCAGTTGAAAGCATAACAATATTTGATATTCACATTAAACTTCTTAAAATGTTGCCTATAATTCCTTAAGACTATTCTATGGTGTGACTGTCAGGAACTCCTTGACAGAATGTTAGGAATGGAGGCTGAGGGTTTTCTGAGTGAGTGCCACGTAACTATGCCCATTGTGGCTTCTCCTCTCTAGCTGGGTAGGTAAGTGTGCGAAGAAACCTGAATGAACCGAAAAATCAGCAGCGCTTCTTAGATCTGTCGATGACATGAGAACACAGGGCAAACTGCCACCCTCTATCCCCTGCAAAGGGAGACTGTGAGATACAGAGATTCATGACACAGCCGAGCAAAGCCAGGAGCAGCACCCTCAACCTCAAGGGGAAGCAGCACCAGGTGGGACGGACAAGCTGTGAGTGGGGGTTGTTACTAGGCTCCTCCTGTAGACAAGCTGATGAAAAGTACAGGAGGCCCCACTTCCGGAGGCCCCACTTCCGGAGGCCCCGCAACACCTCTGTGAGTTTCTTCTCTAGCAGAGCCACAGAGTCCTCCCAGTGAACCATGGAAAGAAACTTCTGGTAAGGGAGCAGAAAGGAGCCATGTTGAAGCGCCAGAGCCCTCTTGCATCTCAATGATGTCTGCCTGCAGGAGGCGCTAGTTACCCGGAACCCCCGCCCCCACCCGGGTCTCACCGACTCAGGGGAATGTAAAAGGTCAACGCCAGGCCACTGTAGCCATCTTGTCAAGCCAAAGAAGAGGTGGCCTGAAACATCCTGGGAAACCACCAAGATCTACCTAGATGGTACAGAGTGCCGACTCCCCCTGCCTTCCTGGCACATCTGGAAAAGCCTAAGCAAATTTCCTCCTATGTCTCATGTTATGTCATGACTTTTTAAAGTGTGTACATAAAAATTCTATATATTTATGTTACACAACATGGGGTTGAGATGTGTGTGCCAGGGCTCAACTGAACAGGAAAATGTAAGTGCTGCCTCGCAGGATCACCGTATCACTGTCATCAAGCTGGCTTACTACTTTGCATGGTAGATCCTTGTTGCTTTCCTTCTGCATGTTCAACTGAGTGTGTGTATAATTTCACCAACATTTCCCTTTTCCCACCTTTTCCTGCTTTATGGTCTTGGCCACTACAGCTCTACTCTGCTTGTGTGAGTTCAACACCATTTATTTATCTGTCTCACTGAGGATTCAACACAGTCATTCCTACTGAACTACATTCCCAGTGCTTCACGTTTTCCATGGAAGATGAGGTCTCACTATGTCACGGAGATGCCCAGATTGGGCTCAAACTTGGCATCCCCCTGCTTCTGCCTCTCCAAGCACTGGACTCATAGTGTGCACGAGACTTTGAGCTGCAATACACATGGACTCCACGTTATCAGTCAGAAGGCGCAGAACTTGGCCTTCTGTGCCTGGTCTATTTGACTTAACCTAAGGTTCATCCTCTTTCTTGTAAGTGGTGTGATTTCCTTCTTTTAAGGTTAAAGAGCATTTCATTCTGTGTGTACGCCATGTATTCTTTACTCAGTCTCAGTTAGTGGATATTTAGGTTGATTCCACATCCTTAACTTTGTGAATAATGCTGTAATGAACAAGGGAAGGCAGATATCTTTTCAACATAATGATTTATATTCTTTGGATATATACTCTGTGGGAGTGTTCCCACATTACATACTTGTTCTTTATTACCTTTTTGAGGAGCCTCCACACTTTTTTCATAACAGCTACACTAATTTACATTCCTACTGACATTGTTCATTTTACTAAGTGAAATATGACAATCTCTGCCAACTGCTTACTATGTAATTCAATTATATGTCATTCTAGAAAGTAAAAAATTCAGAGAGTAAAAATGATTAGTGGTTGCCAAGGTTTGGACAGGTAGGGAGATAAGTAAAACATTGAGATTTTTTTTTTTAGGGAAGTGAAATTACTCACCAGGATACTATGATATTAAATACATGTCATTATACATTTGTCAAAATACAGAATGTGCAATACCAACTGTGAACCCTAATGCTAACTCTGAACTTTGTGTGACAGTGATGTAACTATGTAATTTCCTTAATTCTAACAAATTCACCCTGTGAGGTGGAATGTTTCTAGCAAGAAAATTATGAATATGTGTGGGCAAGGGGATATCTGAGAGTTTTATATGTTCTGCTCTGTTTTCCTGGAAACTTAAAACTGATCTAAATAAATAAAGTTTATTGATTTTAAAAAGTCTTTTTCTTAGCCCTTACAATCATTGTTATTAGTGGCAGAACTAATTCCTTTGGCTGAAGTCTTTGTGTCTTCCAAATTTTTTATTTAAATAAAAGTTTCAACAGTAAAATACCCACTTATAATAAATTAACTTTCAACACATAAACATGTTTGATTTCTCCATGAATAGCATATGATTTGTCACTAGTCCAGATATGAAGGATTAGGAAAAATGAGTCATGATAAAATGGTCTCTGGTTTAATAGCAAAAAGCAAATAGCAAAAAGAAGACTAGTCACAGTTACACTATTGCTATTACTTAACATTTTTGAAAGGTTACTTAGCATATTTATGAAAAATTCTTCTTGCTTAGAATTCCATGTTTAGTGCTTTTGAAGAGTGGATGCATCACATCTGACAGTGTAGTTTCAAGTGAGATTTCAGGACTTTAATGTTATGCCAAACAGAAGTCACTGAAAAAGCAATCTGGTGGAGCTCAGGAATAGTGTGTGCTTAGATAATAGGAATTCTTCGCTTCAATTCCCAGCCCACTCCCACTTTCAAATAAAAAAATTGAATACTACTTAGTGCCCTGTTCCAACAGTTTTAACTTTTAAGTCAAAGGAGGGAAATTACTTAAAAACCAACAAATGATTTCTAAGAGCAAATTGTTCTTTTCCAGAGTTTAAAAAAAAATCCAATAATGGAAAGCTTTAAAGGAAAATTGTAAAACAAATTCTTTTGTCTTGAAATTTCATTTTGAAGGTTAACATTAAGGATACATTCTAGAATATGATAGATTCATAACTTCAAAGTATGTATATTCAAATAAGGTTTTATTTAAACAATATATAGCAGCTATAATTTTATATGTATAGTATAAAATAATTTGATTTAAAATGTTTACAATGAAATAATGTGACTTCAAAACTATTTAGCAAAGACACCAATATGTACCGCTTTTTACTAGTATTTGACTTTCTCATTGTTCAGATATTGTGGAAAATAAATTATAGTTAAGGGCTTAAAAGATTGAAAAGCAAACTTCCCAGTAATTGGGAAGCTGAGGCAGGAAGATCCCTTTGAGTTCAAGGCAAGCTCTACTCTACAGTGAGCCCTTGTCTGAAAAAAACATCAAAACAAGAAATTGAAAGGCTTGTCAGCAAGAAAATATATCTTTTTTTTTTTCTTGTGGTATGGAGGATCAAACTCAGGACCTTATGCTTGCAAGGCAGGCAGCAGTGCCACTGAACTAAATACCCACCCCAAGTAAATATATATTTTGCAAAGAATATTTGAAAGGTTGCATAGGGGCCATCATATGGTATTGCAAGTTTTAATACTGAAAATAAATGTTTCATTTTCTTTGTCATCCGTGGAAAGTATTAACCTACCTATTGACCAAAAAGACCAAAATATTTCAGGCTATCTTGGCACATCAAAATTCCTTTTTGCAGATAACATGCTAGTGGCTGGAAAGGTGAAAATGCTTACTTAATTAGTGGGAGAAGGAAGAGTGTTAGACAGAACCCCAAAGTGTTGAAAGCCTGAGAAAACATTATTTCAAGAGAGAAATCCAAGTATGAAAAATTTGTATAAAAGAGTGGAAAAATACTACAACATGGTGAAAATAAGAGGGAAAGCAAAAAATAAGTTCTGAGATGCTACAATGAATCTGACCCCAATTTCCTCCCAAATTATTGAATTGTATCATTTCTGTAGCCCTTGATGACATACTCACTAGAGTGTTAAGGAATTAACTAATGAAGATACTGGAGCACTGGCAGTTATTTTTGAAAAATCTTCTGGAATTTGGAAGGTTATATGTTGGAGGATTACAAAAAATAAAACATTTATTTCTCATGTTCAGAAAGTACAAGAGCAATTCTCCATGAGGTCACTGGCCAATTATTCTGACTTTAATCTTTCATAAAAAAGAACAATACCAAAACTTGCTGCCACCTACAATATTCTGCAACTTAAAACAAAACAAAAAAAAAAAGGAAATAAATTTCTGATAGTCAGCAGTCTGATTCAACAGGAAACTATGGATTGGGAAATTTGTGTTACCAGAGAGTAAAAAGGATTTAATAGTAAGGGGAGAAGAGAATAGCAAAATATATTCTGGAGACTATAATTTAGTATTTTGACACAAAGAGAACCTCAAGCCTTGAAATCACTGAGGTATTTACAGTTCACATTTATTTAACTGTAACCATTGCTTCATGACAATAGAGTTGTAGGCATTTTGGACAAAAAAAAATGATGAATGATATGGCATCATTTCAAACAGGGACAATAAAACCAGAAAGCCTGTAAAGACATGGCATGAATTCTGTTTGAATGTGATATCATCTCATATATAACAGATCCAACAGTGAGAAGAAACCAAATATTAATAACATCTGCAGATGATAGGTCAAGGGGGTGTTATGCAAAACAATCAGGACTAAGGCAAAATAATCATTTTTTTGTCCACAAGACATTGAAAAGTATGTAAAACATACCAAAATGAGGTCTGGTTAGCAAAATATGAACTGTTGTATCAGGAGAGAAATACTCTAAAGCACAGACAAATAGAAAGAAGCTGAGTTTGAAGATATAAAAGGATATTTCTTCTAAGGAATATTTTGAAATCTACATGTGTGAGAGTCTGGCTTCCAGTTAGCCCAATGAGGAAATCTTTTGGGTATACAAAGCATAGTAAGGGTTGGGGATTTAGCTCAAGTGGTACGGCACCTACTTTGGAAACACAAGGGCCCAAATTTGATCCCAGTACCACACACACACACACACACCCCACAAAATGTAGTCATGTTACTTCCTAGAAAAGGTTACAAAGAGTATTTATTATAGTCAGGATGAAGAATGGGTACAAACGTTAAACTGGTTGTTTTAGATTTGATACCTGAGTGTATTCTCTGAAAGTTTCCCTGTTATTAAGGTAGTTGCATAAACAGTGAACAAGAGACCCTATTGAATACTCAACTAAGTGTATCTTCTACTACAGATACCATTCTAGTTGTTGAACAGTATATAATTATGATAGAGTTTGTAACCACCAGAACCTAAAATTCTAATACATAGTGGAACTAGGGTGTAGCAGTAGGGACAAAATTTAGTCTACAGTATATCTTTGCCAGTGTAAAGTTGACCCTGCACCCAACACATGTAGATATAAGGATCTGTACTCTATGGATATAATTTATGATATTGTGAAGTTCAAACTTAGGACTTAAACACATCACATAGTTTCATGTGGCAATAAAATCAATTAAGATGAATACTGTAGGTTAGTCAGAGTAAAAATCAAAACTAAACAATTACAAATCCCCTCTCTTTCCATCTCCAAAAAACCTTCAATATTTCTACAAGTAGTTTCTAAGCATGATGAAGATACCTTGGCAATAATAATTAAATTCAGTTTTTTTATATGGACCAAATGAAGTATCTACAATACCTGCTCCTCAGTAAACTACTAGGCAGATGATGGGGTATATGTCCCTGTAAGAGACTTAGATTTGAAATTTAGAGGAAAGGGAAACACTGAAGTCTTCATTTTTCTTCTTCAAATACATTGGGGAATTTCTCAGTGGCAAAAACATGTCTGATAATCTGGCATAATGCAGAATACAGTTGGCAAATGGATGCTTTACATTTTGTTAGCAAATTCCCAGCTGGCTTCAAATGTTGATTTAATTGTAAAAGTTCTGCTTTTGTTAAATTTACTCCACAACATGAGGAAGGCAAGGTGAGATGGCTGTGTAGTGCAACCAAGCGTTTCCTCATAGTCAGTTGGCAACTTTCCATTTTATGACCCTGGTCAAGCATGGAATGGATTTTGTATGCACAAATGTTTTCTTTTAATATTATTGAAGGAAGATAACTTGAAGAAACAATAGCAAAGGGAATCACATCTCTGTGATGTGTACAGTTGGTACATTATGCTATATATAAAGTGAGAGTAGTGAAGCCTTGGATTTAGGTCTCAATACTAGAAATGGTGTATGTTGCTGGGCGTGGTGGCTCACGCCTGTAATCCCAGCACTCGGGAGGCAGAGACAGGAGGATTGCTGAGTTTGAGGCTTGCCTGGGCTACATAGTGAGCTCAGAGCCGGCCTGAACTACAAAGCGAGACCCTGTCTCAAAAAAATAAAAAAATGGTGTATGTAGTCCTTGTGGCTACTATGGATTTGACCATTCTGACACACATACCCTTGGGATCCATTTCTTTATTGATTTGACATACATTGATTGTTGTCATTAGAATGCAATTGTGTTTTAGAACCATGGGTTGAGATGGGGTGGAGAAAATATTCCACAGACAGAACCGATCAGTTTCTTAAGAAGCCCATTCAATAGTGGGCACAAAAGGAATTGTAAGTAGTAGTAGTCCTACTACTACTACTAATGATGATTAAAGTTTCTCTTTAAGTTGAACAAAATGTGCTGCAAAATTTTTCAGAAACATAGAGTACAATCTAGCTGTGGATTCAGAAATGATACAATTTGAGATGGAACCTGTACTTGGGACCCAATGGTTACTAATGAGAAATCATCCAGTGTTAACAGGAAAAACTTAATATATGATGTTAACTATAAAGAAATATCAACAAACGTATAAAGAAAGATCGAATGAATACATAAACAGGTGCAAAGAACAGTCATTATACCTAGTGTTCAGGGGTATTTCTGAGGGAAGAAACGGACAAATCATTTTTAGAATCCCTCACCCCTATTGCTACTCTCAGGCTAAGATAAAGATTTCTTTTGGAGAGAGAGTCCATCCAAGGCCCCCTCTGGGGCACCAAGGCATCCCTACTTGGGAATTGCCGTATATCAGACGTCACTGTAAAAGCACCGAGGGAGTTGCAACATGGATCTGAAGTGCTGCTGCTTTCACTGTATATAACTGAATCGAAATGGGAAGAGTGCAGGGCCTAAAATTAGAAGACTGTGTTTTATCACTTTTCTGTGTCTCTTAACAGCTAGCAACATTTCACCTTTTCTGAAACCCAGGTTCCCAATTCCTGAGTCACACCCATTGCCCCCCTAAATTCCCAAAGGCATTATAAGGCATCTGCAAATGTGCCTATAACAATAAGTCTACGTGGATAATACTACAGGGAAACTTGTAAGAGTCTAAATGCTTTCACATTTGCTGTTGGCCTGCTATGGACACTTGTACATGTATTCTTTCCTGTTAGCAAGGCCTGTGTCTTCCCAGAGAAGCACATTGCTACCTACTTCCCTTCATTTCACCTCACTGAGTATCTGGCATCTCATTACAACCCAGGCGGAGAAAGGAGTCAGGACATCTCAGATCAGCACTTTCAAACTGAAAATCAGCTTGTATCTTTTGTTGGACCACTCAAGGAATAACAGCAGTGGACATTCTTCAGCACCACGTGCCATCAACTATTCTCAGCATTTTTCTGCCTTTACTCATTGAATCATATCAAGTCTCAAAGCCCCTGTGAGGAGTATTAATATCATCATTTGACATACTAGAAACTGGCTTAGAGTTTTGTGATACTGCCCAAGATTCCACTTCCAAAAGGTTGTGCATCAGAACCAAACCTAGGTTTGGCCTCAAATGCCATAACATTCAGCTGTCCGCAAATGTGTCTCTTACAGCTACTTTGAACCTTGCATATTCTCTGTGAACCTTTTGCTTATGGCCTTGAGGACCAGAGAACTTTCTTTTATTAAAATATTCTCTTTATTGTACACATTCAAGGTATACAACATGATGTTTCTACTAACATAGACATAGTGAAATGATTTCTGCAGCCAGATCAGATAACTTACGTAGCCCCAGTGAAATCCTAATCACTATAGCTGTGCTCTGAAACTTGAACTAGAGTAAACCTAACTGTCTATTAAGACTTTAGGGTTATTCTATAGCTCATTGGCCACCAGAGCTTTAGGAGATCAGTATTTTATATGTTGTTGCAATTAAATCCAGATTGCCATTATCTTTATTGATATTACTATTATTTCTAGCCTGGTATATTTCATCAAAGCCACACACAAAGCCCTATCCTTCTAAAACTTTTGTTCATGACTTCTAAAGGCCTTTTTCATGTTATTCTACCTCCTTTTTTTTGTTTAATTTCATTTTCTTTTCTTGGTTGACTGATCATCTATCCAGTCTCATTTTAAAGATCACTTCCACCAGGAACTCATCATATTCCCATTTGAACTAAAATAGTTGCTTTGCTAATAACAGTCTCCCAATCTAAGTCTCCACTCAACAAATTTTATCAAACTTGCATATTTATTTTTTATTTTCTTCATCACAGAGGAAACTCCAAAATATCAGAGCACTTCTTATCATTATTTTTCCAAGAATGTCTATAGCAAGGCAAACCATAGACATAGCTGAGCTCTGACAATGTGTGAGATGTCTCATCCTATGACCCTATGAAATAGGTACTGTTCTGGCAGAGATAAGGAAGTAAAGGCAGTGTTTTAAATTTGCACAAGTTCATATAACTAGGAAGCAAAAGAGTGAAAATTTAAGCCCTAGCATGTCTTCAAAAAAGTTTGAAACTTCCTACGTGCAAGAAATACTGCATTTGTGTTTGAAAGGTTGGCAGGGTTCATGTAAAACTCTAAGTAGGGCAAATATATAGAGATGGTTTAATAGAAGAACTTTAAAACACTGATTAAGAAGATGATTTGCCTTGTGAAGTAGTGAGCTCTCCACTCCTGGAAGAGTTTATACAATGTCTGGTTAACCTTTTTATCAGGGAAATTCAGAAGGCCATCCAGGATTTGTTAGAAAGATGGTAATTTGACCCAGTAAGACTCTGAAAGCCCTGGAAATAATTGTGTGACACTTAAGGGCAATTGGATGGCAGCCTGGCTCAGAGCCGAAGCAGCCTTAGAGATGACCTCCAATTCTAGCACTTATCAAGCCATCTTCAGCTGCTGTAAATCCTGTCCACTAGGCCGGCATCATGGATGGTCTTTCCACTTAGTTTTGCCGACATCCAAACTTAATTGGACCTTAAATGTTTTCCCTGTAGAGCTCTTATCTCTCGAACCCATGGCTTAATCTGTTTTGGCAGATCCAGGATTCATAGCTCTTCAGGGAACTGTAAAACATCTTTTCAAAAAATGTCGGCCTTCTCCAGTAGGACAATCTAGCGACAGACTTCATTTTCCATTCTGAAAATTTCCTCTCGCATTAATGATTATGTGACTATACAGCACCTTCAATGTTTCTTGGATTTTTAATACCATTTTATGGTATTGGAACACTGGAGATACTTTTATCAGTATTAAATTAATCCAGTCACTAAAGAGATCATTAGAGGCTCTGAAAAGCTGTATAGCACAATGAAAAACTACAATAATATATTTTTAAGTGGAAAGAGACAACCCAAGTCCTTTAGCCATGTGGAATACTGGTAGAATTCCAGAGTGAGGAAAAGACTTCCCTTAAAGCTCACTTTTGGTCACAGATTCATTGGTTGGAAAGAAATTCTTGGCAGTCTGAAAACTCCCCTCTTCAACATGCCAGGACAGATTTTACTCAAAATAATTTATTGCTCATCTGATAATATCTCTGCTTGAACCAGTTTTTGCAAAGGACAAGAGTTAGTTTTGTTATTTTTTGAGTTATGACTTTAAGATCTGAAATATTCTTTTTCTAGGTGCTTAAATGACAGGAAGCTTATCATTCAAAGTTGAACAGATTTCTGTTTCAGAGAGAAGGCACATAAAGTTAAAAAGACACAAAGAGGGAGCCTAGATAAAAGTAAGAAATTAAATGTGATGAATCATCTAAAACTTTGGAAATGGTACATGGGTTTCTCCCTTTGTTTGTAAAAGTACTTTATGAAGTGTGTAAGTATATACTATGGATCACTAATACAAATTATATGTAAAACACCAACATAGAAAACTTATGATTTAATTGAGATTAGATGGTTCTAATAATTCTAGTTTGAGTCCCACTATAGTTGTGGGTTGGTAGTTCCTTGAAAATAATCATTGAATGAACAAATGACAGTCAATCTCCTGGATATCACCTCTTCACCTTCATCAGCACTACAGATTTTTGAGTAAAGACTGTCATATTGTATCATAATATGAATGTATGGCATAATACAAAACATGTGATATTTGTAAAATTTAATTGTCACCTAAGTTTCCAAAATAATACTTCTGTTCTTCTTAGCATTGTTCACTAGAGCATACTCAAGTGAAGAGTGAATAATGAAAAATAGCTAAAAATGGGGAAAATAAAATGAAAGGTGAACATTAAGCACAGTCTTACACATTAACTATTTAAAGGAACTGGAATAAAGAGGTAAGTTGGAGAGAACTTCATTCCTCTACCCTCAAGTATTGTTCTTTGGAGAGCAGGAGAGAAATTCATATATTGATTTTCTCACAGTTTTGCAGAAATTGATACATGTTCAAGGGTCACCCTGTTGTAGAGAACCACACAGGTGATATTTAGGGAAAGATCAAAGAATCAGGCAAAATGATACTAAAGGGAACATAATATTATCACACAGATGAGTGTTGAAAATTTTAGCCAGTTTAAAATATTTTACAGTCTAGGAACCATTGAGGGGTTACAATAACTTGGATTGGTAGTATTCTGTATCTCATTACTATTACTACCCTGTAAATGTTGTAGACATCTTTTCTGAAATTTTTACCCAGGCCAAAGTAATGTATGTGAACATCAGAAACTATTTGGTCATGATATGGACATATTAAGCCCATAATAAATCCACTAACTTGAACACTTATCCAAAGCCAGGAAAGACTTAGGTTTCCAAATTCAGCAAGTTTCTATCACACAATTTATTTTGGGTAATGAAAGTAAAAGTATTTTTATAAAATTTCAAGAAATTGTCTTTTTTAATAAATATGGATAGCCAAGTTATTTTGTACAGTAAATTTAGAATTT
This sequence comes from Thryonomys swinderianus, assembly GCA_004025085.1. Lineage (NCBI taxonomy): Eukaryota > Metazoa > Chordata > Mammalia > Rodentia > Thryonomyidae > Thryonomys > Thryonomys swinderianus. Next base: position 113 of record PVIC010049552.1, on the reverse strand, counting down.
AACATAATTCATACTCAAGGCAAATACTTCCAATTCTTGAAACAGCTCATTAATTCAATGTAGGCATTTTTTAATATTATGTAATGTTTGCTTTCATTTGCTATAAATTTTTT
>PVIC010049551.1:0-13094 GCA_004025085.1 Thryonomys swinderianus | reverse complement strand
TCCACAAAGAATGGCTGCGATCACAAAGTCAACCAACGATAAATGCTGGCGTGGCTGTGGGGAGAAAGGAACCCTTCTACACTGTTGGTGGGATTGCAGACTTGTGCAACCATTGTGGAGATCCGTGTGGAGATTTCTCGGAAAACTAGGACTACGGGTCCCATTTGACCCTGCTATACCCCTGCTAGGAATATACCCATAAGCTAATTCTTAATGCAGGCCTTCTTCCTTGCTGTTTCCTCAGCTTGGACCATATACATCTAGATATTTGTGTAGCCAGCCCCCTTTCATCATTCAGGTCTCTGCTGTCTGATGATGGATGAAGAGGAACAGATTTGGGTTAGATCACTTAGGGACTGGCTGGTTGGTCCCTCTCCCTTTTATAGCCTCCTGGCCTCTCTATGTAGCTTCTCTCTTCGCTCTAGTTTGAGCTTCCTCATAGCATAGCATCATCAGGACATAGAAACTACTTCCAAGCCAGCTGAAAATTTCAGACCAAATATTCTGGCAAGCAAGGGAAACCTCATTGGCTTTTATGGCCTAGCCTTTAAAAATCATTTTTCCTATTTATATATTCTACTGGTTTTAAGTAAGTCACCAGCAAACCTAGATTCCAGGATAAGAAAAATAAATTCTATGTCTTGATAACCAAGAGGCAAGTGTAGATGTGCATGTGAAATGGGAGAAATTATTGCAGCCAATTTTGGAAACATAATCATTCTTATTCTCTACTTTGTTTTCTTCAGAGTACTTTTTTATTATTAGATACTTATTTCTTTGTTTTGGCCAGCTTCCTCTATATACTAGAATATATGTTCTAAAATGATAGAAACTAGTATTCTATACCACTAGTAATTATCAATCATATGTTTTAGCAAATTTTTAAAAATAAAACATTAATTTATAGTAGGGAAGCAATAGATGCCTCAAGATAATCAAGCAAACAGCAAATTACAAAAGTGTAGTCACATTTTTAGAGATGTGAAATTTACCACTCAAAGGACTAAAACCAAAAGTAGTTGAGTTACTGTTGAGGGCAAGATGGGGACAGGAAAGATGGGACCAAATATTTGTGCTTTTCTGCACTCCTGTACCTTCCCTTTTCCTTTACTATACATTAATTCTTTTCTAAAAAGTATTTTTTCTTTTGTATTAATTCTACTGTGAAGATTTACTCTGGACTAGAAATATTCCTGGCAAAGGTTAAAAATTCTCCTCATATTTTTCCCATTTAGAGTTTTAGATACATGTTTACATCCTTTTTATTTTCCTCTCTTCACCCCTGTAAGTTACCCCAGGTAATCCTATTTAAGCCACTTTAACCCCCATTCCCATTCTCTCTTATTGAGGTAACTCTCCTAAGCCATGGGTCAGTGTAATATGGGGGGGAAGGGTTGTTTTGCTTTCCAGTGATTGCTGTATATCAAACTCCCAAAACTCAGTGGTTTGAAATAATCACTGTTTTTTATTATTCCCCACAATTCCACTGGTCAGGAATGTGAACAGGGCACAGCGGCATATTCTCTCCTCCACTATTGCAGCGTCTTGTCCAACATGTCTGGGGGCTGAGGAGTGAGGGGAGCCATTATGTTGGTGTCATGTGTCTGAGGCTTAGGTTTAAGCTACCACCTGGGTTTCTGGGTCCTTCTCTGTGTAGTCTCAAAGCCTTTTCCTGTCCATGTGGCCTCTCCAAGGGAGAGTCTGCCTGACAAAGTACTTCTGGGCTCCCAAGAGGTTAGACCTGGCACTTGAAGACCCAGCCCAGTTCAAGGCCAAGGAAAAGCCAAGAAGTGCAAGTTGCTGGGAGCCACCGCAGTAACAGGCTACCACTGTGCCAGATACACTGGAATTCAAGTCGTCTTAGCTTACTAGCTATATTATTTTACCTTAATCTTTTTCCTTTCCTTTCTTCTCTTTTCTTTTTTTTCTTCACTCTTAAGGATTGAACCCAGGCCCTTCACAGTGAGCTATATCCCTGGCCTTTTTTATTTTTTAAAGTTAGAGGCAGGGTCTTGCTGGTCTCTAAATTGCTATTCTCAGCCTCCCACAGTGCTAGATTATAGCTATGTACCACCTCACCAGGGTATTGGCTTAATTTCCTAACTTCTCTGAGCTGCTATTTCCTTGCTTATCTGTAAAATCAGTAGAACATAGTTCCTCCTAGGCAAGATCATTCTGTACATTGAATTGTGAATTTTGCCTGGCCCTGTGGCTGCATAGAGTTTCATGGAAGGGACTCAAACACATCAGAAAGATGTACAAACTATAAACCTGACAAAACATAGAATCCTGGTAACCTAAAAAACATCTTCAGACTGGCTTGGGCTTCTAAGGAATCAAGAGTTGGGGCTAGTGGAGATTTAGAGGCAGGGGCTAGTTTTTTTAAAAAAAATAGGTATTACTGAGGCTTGCAGAATTTCTTCTTTCTCTTCCATCTTGGCTTTTTTTCTTCTCTTTACAAACCTCTGGGCTTGACTTTAAGTTTATTTTTTTCTTCTTATCAGTTATTGGATAATTTCCTCCACTAATAACTTTTTATCCCATCTAAAAACCTGAAGCTTCAAGAAGCCCTTCTTGTGAAAATTCATTGTATAAAATGTAATTATTCCTATTACAAGCCACCAAAGTGGAGATGAGGGATCATGAACACTTGTGCTAGGAACTGTCTCACAAAACAACCTGCCTTTATCTCTAAGACTATTTTTACTTAGGAATTGATGGCAGAACTGCCAACTCTGACCTCAAAGCTAGCTTTACATAGTAACTACTGCTACTCGCCAATCTGAGCTCCCTCAAGTACCCCAAGTGCCAGTGAAATTCCTTTCATAACTTCTATAATAAAACCTTGATTTTCTTTTGTGCTCTAGACATACCTGAGGCCATCTTTGCTGTGTGAGGGTGAATGGGTTGCAACCCTTTCTTTTATTACTAAATAAAAGTTCCTTTACTACATTTTCCATTTATTTGTCTTTGACTCTCTAGAAGAGAAGTCTTCTCAAACACAGTCCCTATAACTAAACATCACCACCCAGAAGGAAATAGAACTCACACCCCAAAAGACTTCCCTAGAAGAGTGTCTTTCCTCCTGACCTCCTGCCTTGTCACTCTCCATGGACTGTTTGAGGCTCCCTTGAACTAGAGATGTGTGACCTTTAACCCAGTGAGACTCCTTCCACAATCTGTGCTAATCTTCTTACATGTTAATATTTAGCATTATCTTGAACTACCTAGTTGCCTCTAAAGGCAGCTGTCTGAACCTTTATCAGCAAAAGATTTTAAAATGCTTCTTGTTGTTCCTTTACCTTTTATTGCTGTTTGTTTGATGTTGTTTTGTTTTTTTGCTTTGAGCGAGAGTGGGTTTTCTTTTCTACTTTCATTAGTACATGTTTGCAGTGCATAATAATTACATTCATCATTCATTGTAAAGGATTGGTACATGGCACATTTCAGTTCTCTTTTTCTCCCTTTGACCACTCCCCTATTTATTTATCCAACATCAGATTAATTTCTATTTTCTTTTTTCTTTTTTTTTTGAGACAGGGTCTCACTTTGTAGTTCAGGCTGGCTCTGAGCTCACTATGTAGCCCAGGCAAGCCTTGAACTCAGCAATCCTCCTGTCTCTGCCTCCCAAGTGCTGGGATTACAGGCATGAGCCACCACGCCCGGCACTGTGGTATGTGGTATTGATGGCTGGTGGGCATGAGTCACCACGCCCAGCATTATATGTGGTTGCTGGAGATTGAACTCAAGACCTTGCGCTTGCGAGGCAGGCGCTGACACCACTGAGCTAACCCTCCAGCTCGAGATTAGTTTCTTTATAAGACCTTGTAAAGTTAATCATCATATATACAGATTGAAAACCAGACTAACAGGACAATGAATATATGAAACAAATAGGACAGTTGTATAAGTCATGGTAAAGTTTGAGATACTGTACACTGTCTTACTGGATTATGATATCTTTTGCTTTTTATTTTCTGGGGGCTTTTTGAGACAGGGTCTCTCTTCATAGTTCAGGCTGGCCCTGAGCTCTCTATGTAGCTCACGCAAGCCTCAAACTCAGCAATCCCCTTACCTCTGCCTCCTGAGTGCTAGGATTACAGGTTTGAGCCACCAAGCCCGGCATTTGTGGCATGTGGTACTGACTGCTGGTGGACATGAGTCAACATGCCCAGTATTGTTGGATGTGGTTACCGGGGATGGAACCACGGACCTTGCACTTGCTAGGCAAGTGCTGGAACCATTGAGCTAAATCTCCGGCTCTCTTCCTCTTTTCTATTACCAGTCTTTTATTTCATTAGATGGATAGATAGAATGAAAAAGATGAGAAATTTTCATATAAGAAAAACTATGCAATATTTAAGCTTATGTGTTATGTATCTGAGTTATTTCACTTAACATTATGACCCAAAGGTGCATCCATTTTCCTACAAATGACTCAAGTTTATCCTTTATGGCAGAGTAGTACTCTATTGTGTATAAATACCATACTTTTTGTCCTTCTATCTGTTGATGGACATAAGGGCTATTTCCATATTTTAGCTATTGTGAATTCCACTGCTATAAACATGGGTATATAAATATCACTGTGATATGATGTCTTTAACTCATTTGGGAATAACTGGGTCAAATGGAATTTCTTTTTTTTTAGCAAAACATTTATTGGTACATTTTACATAATGATAACATTGATCATAGGGCACATGTACCTGTACATGATATATCTTCCTTCTCCTTCCCCCCCTTTATATACAAAAATTTGTTTCCATTTTTCCTTCTGTTTTCTTTTTTTTCTTATCCCTTCTTCCTCCCTTCCCCTCTCTTGTTCCCCTTTTCTGAAATGAAATTTCTACTTTTCATTGTTTGAGGAGTCTCCATAATGATTTTCATGGTGGTTGTATACTTATAGTCCCACCAACAATGGAGAAGGGTTCCTTTTTCCCACAGCCTCATTAGCATTTGTTAGTGGTTGATTTCTTGATGATAGCCATGCTTTCTGAGTGAGGTGGAATCTTGGTGTTGTTTTAATTTGCATTTCTTGAATAACCAATGAAGTTGAACATTTTTTCTTGTATTTATCGGCCATTTGTACTTCTTCATCTGAGAAATGTCTATAAGATCTCCAAACTGGGATCTTATTATGCTGCCCAGGCTAGCCTGAACTCCTGGGCTCAAATGATCCTCCTGTCTCAGCCTCCGAAGTAGCTGGGAGTACAGGCACACCAGCATACTCCACCCTTCTGCTTTCTAAATGAAGATTCTGGCCCGATAAAGGCTAGTAGAAATGACATACATACATGCATATTTATTATGGAAATTAACTCACAGCTAAAAGAGATGTCCCAAGATGTCCCTTGATCAAGGATGTCCCTTGATCTGCTGCCTGCTATCAGAAAAGCTAATGCTGTAATTCAGTCTGAATCTGAAACCCCAAGAACCAGCCACCCATTGTATGAAAAGAGAAAAAGATGGATACCACTGCATAAAAAGAGAGAGAGAAGTTATCTTTCCTTTACTTTCTAGATCTTTTTAGACCTTTGATAGACTGGATAATCCTTGCAACATCAATGAAGATGGATCCTCTTTATTCAGTTTACTTGTCCAAATGTTAATCTCTGCCAGAAACACTATCACAGGCATCCTCAGAAACAATGTTTTACCAGCTATCTGGGCATCCCTTAGCCTAGTCAAGTTGACACATAAAATTTACCAACACACTTAGCAAGGAAATCCTCCTAAGTAGTGTGGAAGAGAAGTGGCAGGTGATTGACATCTTCCTACAGCTCTGAGAGCCAGCAAACTTTCCAGGCATCTCTGAGTAGCAAAAAGCTTGACTTTGGGGCCAGACAGAACTGTGTTCTGATCTACTTTCCACTTGCTGTGTGGTCTTACATAAGTCATTTAACCTCTCTATCTCAGTTTCCTCAAATAAAAAAGGGATGAGTGGGCTGGAGATATAGCCCAGTGGTTCCAGCGCCTTCCTAGCAAGTGCAAGGTCCCTGATTCGATCCCCGGTAAACACATACCACAGTGCTGGGCGTGGTGGTTCATGCCTGTAATCCCAGCAATCAGGAGGCAGAGACAGGAGGATTGCTGAGTTTCAGGTTTTGGGCTACATAGGGAGCTCAGAGCCAGCCTGAATTACCCTGTCTCAAAAATTTTTTAAAAAAGTGCCTGGGGCCGGAGGGTTAGCTCAATGGTTCCGGCACCTGCCTCGCAAGTGCAAGGTCCTGAGTTGGATGCCCGGGAACCACATATAATGCTGGGTGTGGAGACTCACACCCACCAACAATCAACACCGCATACCACAATGCTGGGCGTGGTGGCTCACGCCTGTAATCCCAGCACTCAGGAGGCAGGGACAGGAGGATTGCTGAGTTTGCGGCGGCTTGCCTGGGCACCATAGTGAGCTCAGGGCCAGCCTGAACTACAAAGCGAAACCCCGTCTCAAAAAGCAAAAAAAAAAAAGTGCCAGGCATGGTGGCTCACGCCTGTAATCCCAACACTCGGGAGGCAGAGACAGGAGGATTGCTGAGTTCGAGGCTTGCCTGGGCTACATAGTGAGCTCAGAGCCAGCCTGAACTACAAAGCGAGACCCTGTCTCTAAATAAATAAATAAATGAATGAATGAATGAATGAATAAATAAATAAATAAATAAATGAGGTGGGGGAGATGAGATAATAAGTCTTCACCGAATTATCTAGGTTAGGTGCCACTGTGAGTCTGACAGCCTAGCAGAGGGCCTGGCACATTGCTGGCTTCCCAAAGGAGAGCCCTGTCTTACTTTTGCAGGGGTGGAATCTGGAGATGTGAGCAAGCACCAGCCTCTTCAGTTTTTCCACCTTGAGAGTTTGGATGTGGCTGAGTCTGCGCAGGTCCGGAGTTAATGAGCAGTAGTGTCAGCGAATGTGCGTTCTCGGCTTCAGTGGGTGCCCTTGGGTCCCCTTGGGCAAAATGAAGTAATGCTTTGGAATCACACAGAGGCCTCTCATTTGTTGTCACACCCTCTAATGTGTAGGTATCTTTCACAACCTTTGTTTTCTACCCCTAAGTTCACGTGACATCCTTCTCCCAGATTCTTTTCACAAAGCAGAAAATGAAAATATTTCCATTTTTATGGGTTCAGGTCCATTTTCTTCCTTACCCAGAAGCATTTTCTTTTAATTTGTGTGTTCCATTCCTAAGCCTCTGGCTTTCCCACACTTCCTAATTAAGTTGTAATACTTGCAAGTCTTTTAAAGGATTTGTCCTATTTTCTTTAAAATACTTCAAAATAACTACAAAGAGATCTATAGACAAGCAGAAGATTGAACTCTGAAACTTTTTTCTCCAGGTTTCTGCCTGTTAGACTCAGAGCTTATGTGCACATCCTGTTTAAATTTTACTGATGACTCATCAGAAGCTGCCACAGCAAAACCAGTTGTTTTGTGCCTGAGAACACCCTCCTACTGTCCTGATTTTTTGTGATGATGCAACAAGCTGATTTTTGGAGGTGAAACAGGTTCCCTTCTCCAGATGCTTGAGAATAATTATAGCAATCACATATTTCTTTAGTTCATTGAATTAGATATTCAAATTTATATCTCCTTGAGGCCGGGGATTTAGCTCAGTGGTACTGCATCCACCTGGCAAGTGCTGCAAGGTCATGAGTTCAATTCCCAGTAATAAAAATAGAAAAATTTGTATTCCCTTACTTGTAAGACTAACACAGACCTGATGATTCATACCTGTAATCCTAGCAGTCTGGGAACTGAGGCAGGAAGACCACACGTTCAAGCCCAGCCTTGACAATTAAGCAAACTGGAGGGACCCTTTATCTCAAAGTAAACAATTTTTTTTTTTGAGACAGGGTCTCGCTTTGTAGTTCAGGCTGGCCCTGAGCTCACTATGTAGCCCAGGCAAGCCTGGAACACAGCAATCCTCCTGCCTCTGCCTCCTGAGTGCTGGGATTACAGGCATGAGCCACCTCATCCGGCACTGTGGTATGTGATATTGATGGCTGGTGGGCGTGAGTCTCCATGCCCAGCATTGTATGTGGTTACCGGGATCGAACTCAGGACCTTGCGCTTATGAGGCAGGCACTGGAACCACTGAGCTAACCCTCCGGCCCTTTTTTTTTTTTTTTTTGCAGCACCAGGAATTGAACTCGGGCCCTTCTGCATCCAGGGTTGGCGCAGTACCACTTGACCTAAATCCCCAGCCCAAAGTAAACAATTTTAAAAGTGGCGGAGACATAGCTCAATGTGAAGGCCCCAGACTTGGTCTTCATCACACAAAAACACACACATACACACACACAAATACATACAAAGATGAGACCATTTTAAATGTGTAAAAACAGACTCTATCTTGAGCACAGTCCTTTTCATTTAGCAAAAATAAAACAAAACTTAGGGAAATTCCTGGCCTACAGTCACTACAATTTCTAACTTATGTGACTAAAATTGGATAATGGAAAGTGCAGAGTACAGAGCTACTGTAGCCTCTTAAACCACAATAATTATTTATGGGAAGCAGGGGAAGGGGTTGTAATTGGAACCTTTGCACTAAGTTCTAGTCTCCTATGAGTCCAGCGAAACAACCCATAAACAGGAAAAAATGAGGTTCAGAGAAGAAGCTGAGCTTGGGCCTGATCATGCCACTTTGGGTAGCAAAAGACGAAACACCAGAGTTTGCCACACTTTTATTTGGTACTAAGCTTTCACGCCTATAATCCCAGCATGTGGAAGGTTAGGCAGATGCCAGCAATAATCCTTATAGATGAAGATCCTGTAGGGCAGAGCAGATGCCAACAATAATCCTTGTAGCTAAAGATCCTGGTGTAGCCCTGCCTGGAGCATCACTGCACGTGAGACCCCTGGACTCCCTGTTGCTACCAGAGGTAAAGACAAGAGCCAAGTCTCCAAGTCCATGTGCAGTTAGGAAAGCTCTGCCCAGTCAGTCTGATTGTGCAATTGCTTCTCCCAACCAGGATTGTTCCCAAAAATTCTTTAGCTTTTTTCTATATTGTTTTGTGTTTTGAGTACATATTATGATATATAATACATGCATAAAACATGTACATATCACATCTTTACTCTTTTATTTTCTCTTTTTCTTTTTCTTTTTTTTTTAGAGAGAGTCTTACTATATGGTTTAGCCTGGCCTCAAACTCACAGTGATCCTCCTGCCTCAGCCTCCTGAATGCTGGGGTTGGAGATGTGGACCACTAAACCTGGCCCTCTTTACTTTTTGAAATCTTTTCGAACTTTAAAACTTATGAAAAACACAAGCCAGTTGTTTTGTTCCTTGTCGAAAGGAAGAAAATCTTAATACAGTCACTCTGTGGTCTCTGGTTCCAGTAGCAGGTATACCTGCCTAGTACTAGTGGGCTTTGAGTGCACATGTTTCCTGCCTCACTTAACTCAGCTATACTCTTTTATTTGGGGAGTCAAACCAAATCCTTATGTGACTCATATGGGCATGTTGGGGAGCAGAATTGGGCTAGGATTGCTCCTAAGTCCTCGCCTGTGAAGTGGCAGGTCTCAACAGAGTTATGTGCAGCTAAGGTCTGTATCACCCCAATTAAAAACCTTTCCTGAGTTATGGCTTCTCACTGACCTGATGGGTTACTTGGCAATTGTATCCAGTCCGAGTTCTGGTTTGTTCTGTTTGAGCAAGATAAGAGTGTTTACTCCCTAACAGCTCTGCCTGGCACCATCATGCCAGGTATTCAGCAGTGTATCACTAGATCCCTTCTGGACATACCAGCTGCCTATTCCTTCCCATGATTGTATCAGTAAATACTGGATGCACTTGGAGTCCTTTGTCTTTGCTGCCATCAGCAGCACTGATGAGGACTCAAGACTCAGCATCTCTATTTTAAGTCGTGTTTCCTGTCTGTTAATTAGCTTGTGTTGTGCTTGCTCACAGGCAAGGACCATGGCAGATGTCCTGGTAATGTCCCCTTCCCCATTCCCTATAGGCTTCCTGTTAACATGCATACATATATACACACACACACACACACACACACACACACACACACACACATATATGCTCTTTTTTTTGTTGTTGTTGCTTTTTGAGACAGGGTCTCGCTTTGTAGTTCAGGCTGGCCCTGAGCTCACTATGGTGCCCAGGCAAGCCGCTGCGAACTCAGCAATCCTCCTGTCCCTGCCTCCCAAGTGCTGGGATGACAGACGTGAGCCACCACATCCAGCATTGTGGTATGCAGTGTTGATTGTTGGTGGGCGCGTCTCTACGCCCAGCATTATATGTGGTTACCGGGGATCGAACTCAGGACCTTACGCTTGCGAGGCAGGCGCCAGAACCACTGAGCTAACCCTCCGGCCCTATATATGCTCTTTTTATTTCCTGTAAGAAGCATTTACTGAGGCAGCAAATATATATCTATTTAATCTATTTCAGGCACTGTGCTAGGTGCTAGAGGCTATGAACAAAACAGATAAGTAGTGCTCCTTTCAGCTGTTAATATAGGCTATTAGCTAAAAGTTTCTGGTCACAAGAAAGAGAAGCTATTCTAGCAAATGTAAACAAAATTGGGAATTTATTGGGAAGCTGCTGCTGAAAGAGTTAAACACCCAGCCCTGATTAGGGCAGGACCAGGGATTCACGGGCCTTGCCATAGGATGATGATATCATTGTGGTGAGTCAGTGCCAACAAGTCCCAACAGTCCTGAAATTCATGTCTGAGGACACTAAGGGAGAGAATCACATTAGCTCAGTTTAGGGGAGATGTCTGTCCCTGCTTGGTCCAATCAACTACTGCCAGAATGGCGGACTCATTAAATATGCCCAATGGGAACAATTCCAGCAACTATCTATTCTCATAAGAGATTCTATGAATAGAGCAGAGCAAACACTCTAGTTAGTTTTTTGTATTACACACTCCTAACACTTACATAAATTAAAGTTTGGTATTAAAAATATTTAAGACCGGGCTGGAGTTTTAACTCAGTGGTTCCGGTGCCTGCCTAGCAAGCACAAGGCCCCTGGTTTGATCCCCGGCAACCACATACAACAATACCAGGTGAGGTGATTCGTACCCACCAGCAATCAATACCACATACCACAGTGCCGGGTGTGGTGGCTCACATCTGTAATCCCAGCACTCGGGAGGCAGAGGCAGGAGGATTGCTGAGTTCCAGGCTTGCCTGGGCTACATAGTGAGCTCAGGGCCAGCCTGAACTACAAAACGAGACCCTGTCTCAAAATAAAAAAAAAATTTAAGACCTGAGGGTATGGATATAACTCAGTTTTAGAAGACTGGGTAGAATGTATGAGGCCCTCTGTTCAATCCTCGGGGTTGGGGAATGACTATCTGTTATGATATAGGAACTGACTATTCAGAATTAATGACAGCTGGGCCGGGAATTTAGCTCAGTGGCTCCAATGTCTGCCTGACAAGTGCAAGGTCCCCCGTTCAATCTGGTACCACATATCACAATGCTGGGCATGGTCGTACATACCTATAATCCCAGCACTTGGGAGGCAGAGGCAGGAAGACTGCTGAGAGTTCAAGGCCACCCTGGGCTACATAGTGAGTTCAGGACCAGCAATAACTGCAAAGCGAGACCCTGTCCCCCCCAAAAAAAAATAATAATAGCCGAAGCCTAGGAATGGGCTATAGAAGGATCCTTGCATGACTAGCCATTAACCCTTTAGCTATTAGATCATGAGGAGTTAGGGGGCATTGACAAGAAGAGCTAAGGTAGCCTTGGAGAAGTAGGCTTTGGGAAATTTTTCTAGGAGTTCAGGTATTCTAGAAGTGGACACTCAGATGAATGTTAACGTCGAAGTGCTTTATAATGAAATGTTCCTAAGGAAGGTCATTAAGAAAGTAGATGAGGGGGGCTGGGGATTTAGCTCAAGTGGTATTGCACCTACCCTGGAAGCACAAGGGCCTGAGTTTGATCCCGGGTACCACCAAAAAAAAAAGAAGAAGGGAGAGAAGAAAAAAAAAAAAAAGAAAGTAGATGAAATGTATTAGGAAGGAATGAAAACCAGGCAAAGATACCATAATAGAGATACCAAAGAAATAGAAACAGTTATCCATAGATATATAAATAGACATAAAATATTTAAGTAATTAGTTCATGCTATTATAGAACCTGAGAGTGCCTACATCTGCTTTCTCCAAAACTGGAGACTCGAGAGAATCACTGGCATATTTCAAGTCCAAAGTCCCAAGAACCAGAACTGATGGTGTAAATCCAGTCGAAGGGAAGAAAACCATTGTCTTAGCTCAAACAGGCAGGCAGAAAAGCTCAGCTATAAAGAAGAAATGAATTCTTTCTTCCATGCTTTTTTCTTCTGTTCAGACCATCATAGGATTTGATCGTGTCACTCTGTAGGGGAGGGCCATCTGCTTTACTCATTCTGTAAACTCAAACGCTAATCTCGCCCAGAAATACTTTCACAGACAAACTTCCAAATAATTGCAAATATCTGGGGAGCACATGTTCTAGTCAAATTGACAATATGAATTGTCACGGTGCCATTTCAGACCCGGTCCCCACAGAGGTTTCCTTTAACTTGGTCCTGCAGGATAGCTCTGGAATATAAGCTGTGTCTCAGAGTTCTCCCAGCCAGATGAAAGGAAGTTAAGCTGTCAATCTTAGCACCCATCAGTCATTGTTAAGTCCCACAGTGAGCAACAATTTTAGTCCTCAGGTATTTCTAGTTTTGTCTGCCTGTGGCTGAACAGCTCTGGAAGCCATCATAGGATTTGATAGAACTCAGACTAGAACTTAGACTGATGCAAATACAGACTTACAGGTAAATAATATACTTAGTAAGTTTTAAAAGTTTTACAGGTGGGCTACTTGTAATAGCACAGAAATTAGGTCCAATTTTCATTTCTGTATCATTAGTTTTGACATCTCTTTCCTTGTCCAAGGGGAATGACCTTCAAGGCTGGGACTGTGGCCCCAGTAGAAAAAAATTCATATCCATCAGAGACCCTTGCACAGATTGGCTTTTCACTGATGACCAATGAACAAAAAGATAACATATCATGATATAGACAAGAAAATTTGCATGCAATTTTTGTATAACTTTCTTCTGATTTTTTTTTTTTTTTTTTTTTTTT
>PVIC010049550.1:0-12955 GCA_004025085.1 Thryonomys swinderianus | reverse complement strand
GAAAACAGCTGCCCAAGGAAAGAGACCTGAGGAGGCTGCTCTCTAAACTGAGCACATCAAGAATCACCTGGGAGGCTTGTGAACCAATCATGGGGTGTTCTTTGCTGGAAACGTTCTCGATCTCTAGTTCTCGGGTGTGGCTCAGGAACTGACATTTCTGAAAAGTCCCCAGGAGACGTGCTGCTGCTCTGGAGCCCCACTTCGGGAACCGTTTCAAGACACAGAACATCTGCATATTTGCAAAGTGTGGAGAAATGAGTGAGCAGAGAACGATAGACTAAAGCTGGAGAGGTCAGTTCAAAAATGAGAATGGCTTCCAAGGTAGACGCAGTACCACCTGAGCTAAGTAGGGGGCGGGGGTTGGGGGTGGGTAGGGGAAGGAGAGGAAATGAGAATTAAATCGTGTCATGTGCTGGTACATATTCCCAATATTGAGTGTGATCATCGTGTGTAGATACAATGTACCAATAAAGGTAAAAATTTTTTAAAGATGAGAATGGCACCTGCTCATCTGAAGAGAAATGAAATGAGAGCCAGAGGAGCTGTTGCATAGTAGGGGGGAAATGGACGCCTATGGAGAGTGTATTGTTTTGAGTTTTATTCACTATTGTCACTTGTTCTTTCAGTGAAGGTAACTCTGTTTCCCAAGTTGGTAAAACTCCTCCAGAAGAGAGTAGAGAGAGCCCAGAAATTCCTAAAGTGGATGTGTGTGTGTGTGTGTGTGTGTGTGTGTGTGTGTGCACGCATGCGCGCAAGCTGGGAGTCCGCAGGGGTGAAGGGAATGATCACCGAGCCGCAGGGAAGGATGGGTTAAGGTTGACACACTGTCCAGGTGCCTGCTCTCCTCTATGAACTTGTGCAGACCCAGCTTCCAGCCTGTGAGAATACGATGGATAATGAATTATTCCATTTAAATTACAATAGGGAAAATTATATTTGCTGATGCTGATTTTAGGTATTTGCTGGACCATTTCTTTTTCACTCATCCATTAAAAAATGAAGTCAGAGAACATCACTGGCAAATGAGGTTAATTTATTTTAACCTGTAGACATTGGAACGAGGGAAGCTCCAAACCAGGACTTATTATTATCATCTCCACATGCGGCACCTCAGGCAAGAGGTCCAGCCTGAGTCACTTGTCTGGGATGGAAGCTGAAGGTGCAGATGCCCAGTGAAGACACAACTTGGGGCCTGACAAAATGCTTTTGGGAGCTCTCGCACAACATTTCTGGATGAGTAAATGCATCTGATACAAGATACTCAGCCTTAGGAGGGGTAATAAGTGTTAAGGAAAAGTGGAAATAAGGTACTGTATCGTCCCTATCTAGGAGCACCCTGAAGTCACGTGGTGCATTAGTTTGCTTTCCTATTTCTGGGCCACAAAACCCACAACGTAAAGGAGGAGAGGTTTGGCTCACAGTTGTAGGGGATTCAGTTCGTGGATTCAGTTCATGGCTCCAAGGCAGAAACATCATGGTGGAAGGATGTGACGCCACCAAGCTTGTGAGCTCATGGGGTCAGAAACAGAGCAGTAGAACAGTGCCAGAAAGAGAATGAGAGATAATATATTGTCCAAGGTCATACCTGCAAGATTTAGCTGTACACAGGCTTAGAAGTCATGCTACTTTGGGCACATTAAGAACCCTTCTCAGTCCTCCCTTGATCTGTAAAATGGCACACAGACTCCCAGAATTGGCATAAGGCACATGGGGTCTCCACTATGCAGAATCTGGCTCAGCAATTGATAGATCCCTCTTGCCATTGTCAGATTCTAAACTTCTGTTCTGGCTTCCTCTGGCCTGCCCTTCAACCCTAAAAAGAGTGGGCGATAATCCAAGGGGAAGGTACCAGCCTGGTCACTAAACTCTGAAGCAACCCTAAACTATTAGAACCATGGTGCTTACATTTTTGTACCTGTAGAATTCTCTGCAAAGCTGTCTCAAGGTGATGGATGAAACAAAGAGAACATTCTTCACTGTTACTTATCTCTCATCATTATTGTTCTAAAAAAAATTTGAAGGCCTGAGGAAGTCCCTAGGTACTTTGGAGTTCCTGGATGTTTTAGTAGTCAGATAATTCTATTGGACTGATTAGGATTTGAGTTGTACATTAGGAACCATGGACAACATTGCCCCCAGATGGATTCTGATGTGCAGAAGTAGCCTTTCCAGGGGCCTAAAATCAGTCATTTTGTGTATTTGGGCCTTACTTCAACTCCAGACCTGCTGCACGTGCACTAATATGTAGGTAACATGAGTTGCATGTGATTCAGTGCTCTCCACCCGTGGGACAACTGGTGCTCTCCTCGCCATCTTTACCAGGCAAGAAGGTGCTAGTGAAGCGAGGCTTCTGTTCTGTTAGAAGTGAAGGAATCTTCACCCAGTTCTTGCTAATGTGCTCTAGGGCTTCAAGGGAACATCAAAGGGGCCTCTTACTTTGGGCTTTAGGATAATTTGAAACTCTTTAAGTTTTCTGCCTTTTTAGTTGAACATTGTCACTGGTATGACTTTAAGGCCTAGTTATACTTCAATAGAAAAAACTCCATTTTATTGTGAGTAATGCCTCAGTTCACACGTGCTTCTGTTTGCAAACAATTGAGTTCACAAAAAAAGCGTTCAGCAAAATTTGGCTTCCTGTTTGCAAATGTCATATTGGGTAACTCACAAGACCACAGCCATCTTCCCCACACAAACACAAGGGCAGCCATCTTTGCCCAAAACAAATTCAGTTCTTAAACCAAGGTACCTTTGTTTTTTACTCTCAAATAAGGAATAATAAAACACTAACTTTATACAACACATACTGCAAAAGAAATGTCAAAAAATAAGATGAAAATCTTATTTAAATTTCAAAAACGCTATTATTTAAGGAGTAAGCCATTCCTGTTCCTGGTAGGATTTGCTGACAGAATAAGATATCGCTTATAAACACCTGGTACCTTGTACCCTTAGTTTTTTACTTTTTGAAATTGACATGGAAATCTAGGTTCTGAGATGATTTAGATCCTCTTCAAAGGAATGAAACCATGTGCCCTTACGCTTGTGTTCTTAGGGCAAAATGTTTCATCAGATGTTCTGAGTAATTCTTACCTACACATCTGCCCATATAATAATTTTAATAAACTTGGGCAGGATGAGCCTCACCCAGTGGAAGCCGGTCATAATGCCAGCTCCATGGTGACAGTGCATCAGAGCAGGCTGAGCTCCACTTTCTGCTTGGATGTCATCATTCTGTGACCAGGAAAGCATGAAACCGGAGACTGTTCCAACAGGTCATTGTTCTACAACTTGCTCAAACCGAAATAAAACAGCTTTTCATGCTTATTGATCTTGGACTTTTTGCTGTTTTTATGCTCTGCTGACCCGAAGTTCGGTAAGGATGTATTTTGTAAAAGGCACTGCAAGTTTTCTTTCTCAGTGGATGAGACATTTCACATTTTGGCTGCATGCAAAAACAATTTCTATTTTTTTTTTTCAAATACATTCTCTCAGTGACTTTAAAAGAATAGTTGATCTTTAAGTAACACATGTGATATTAGTTTTTCCATTTTAAAATAATCACATTATTGCAGACATTTTAATAGCTGTAGAGGTTGCTGTGTATTAACATGATTCATGGGCCCTGACAGCCCTGTCTCTGACAATCCCCCAGGAATGCAAAATACAAAACTCCGCACACGTTCACATTTTACTGCCTGCAGCTAAAAGAAGGGAGAGAACTTAAAACTGCTGAAACCCTTCAACTTTAAAAGCATTAATAGATGGTCTCGGGGGATTAAATCTAAATCTTAATGTGTAAAAATCAAGTTAATAACCAGAGAGATTAATATGGCTGCATTTGATTATTGTGATAATGCAAACAATTAGTACTGCTAGAGTGAGATGTCTTAGCCTTCTACTTGCCCCCCATATCAGTAAGGCTCAGGGAACAAATGGAAATTAAACATTTTACTCCAGGATTTTTTTCCTGCCTTTGTCTCTCCCTCACTGTAGCTGACTCATTTTTTTTTTTAAATTTTATTTCACACTACACTCATCTTTATCTTTTTAAAACTATAATTTCTATAAAAGTGATGGAGATGATCAAGCATCAACCCTTTAATAAGGTCAGAAAATTATTCAGATACCCTTTCTCAATATCAGCTTCTTTATAAATCTTCCTGAAAATTGGAAACAGCAGGCTGTTTGGGGTAGAGGTAGAAGGGAAAGGAAACAAAGGAGAGGTATAGGTGGCGTGTGAGATCTATGCCATTTAAATTTAAGCTCTTGGGGTCAGGAGGCACGATTGGCATGTCTATGGTTGTGTTAGCTTCTTGCAGTCTGAAGCACTAGACAATGTTCAAACTGCATTTTTCCTGATAGTACTTTGTAGAAAAAGAGGCCCATGGCAACCTGCCTGGGTGTACACAGCGCCCCCTTATTAGCAGGTACTTAGTGTTTTCCTTCATCTTACCAGACTTCCTCCCTCAGTGGGCTTTGGAGTTGGTGAGCACTTCTTCCTGCAAACAAAGGGATCATTTTGCAGGAGTAAGTCTGGCCATGTGAGTAAATGAGTCAGACATTCTACCAACAATTAACTGATGTTAAAAGACATCTGCCCTTCAAATTGAAATTGACAAGAAAGAAATACAAGCTTTATTTTTAAAAGCCATTTAGATCTAAAACCTCATGAAGCTTCAGCAATAAACAAACATTGCAGAGAGCAGAGACCATCTGCGACAGAATCCAATATTGCTTTTTATAAAAGTGGCATTATTTTGCTACCCAAGTTGAATGGTGAATTTAAGGTAGAATGAGTGAAGAGTTAATAAGATGTATTCTGAAGCAAATGAAAACAAAGGAAGCTTAGAGAATGGCTTTTTCAGTGATTTATTTGGGCAGGGTGCTCAGACGTGTTCTGGCCTATGTCACTCGAACCCTTTTATTTTGCTTCCCAGCCTCGATCAGTGCTGTGCATCAAATGGGTGTCCCACTTGTTATTTTGGTTTAGGCAGTGTCTGCAGGGAATTCCCGGGGACCACTTTAATAAACAGCAGCAACAATGGAATATCTGTTCACTTTTCTTCAGCAAAGTGGCTAAGGAAAGTGTGTGTGTGGAGGTAGGGAGTGAGTAGCTGTCAGTAGCTGCGGCTCCCTGTGCCTGACAGCCTCGTGACAGTTACTAATATCAGCAGATTTAATGTGTTTAGTCTGGTTGTAAAGGCTTGTGATGTGTTTTTGATTTCCTGCCCCAGAAACGGATTTTGGCTAGAAAATAGTGAACCATACAATTCTTTTTTTCTTACCGAATCACAGTCATAAGATTGTTACCTTTGCATCCAATTTATGCTACATAATAAGTTACTTACACACACGCTAAGAGTCTCACTTCTTGTTAATCCGTGTATGAAGCTGAGCCGAAAGGTACTGATTCCAGAGGCGCCGGGGTGCAGCAGAGACTCTTGCCCCGCACCTGCGTAGTGTCAGAATGCCCGAACTGCACTTCGGTTTTCTTTCTCACGGGTGCTTCAGCTTGCCTTCATTCTCTGAGGACTGCAAAACTACGGCATTGTCTTTCTAAAATCATTAGCATTCTCTGGCTTTGGAACCCATTTGGAAGAGAATATACAAATCACCTGCAAAATTCGAAGCAAGACACTTTTCATGTTTTTGTTCCCTAGGAGTAAGAGGTTTTATCCATCTTCCTGCTCCTTCCAGCTCTTAAAAATACCCTATTCCTTTTCTTAGTATCAACTTAGAGACCTCAGAGAAAGAAAGGGGAAATCTCACAGTGGGCTCCTCTTCTCTGCAAAGCTTTTAGTACTTGTCTTAACTGCTTTATCCCTCTGTTTCAGGCTTTGAAGTAAATAGTCCGATTCTATTTCTAACACGGAGTTTTATTTTGTGATGTATTATGCAGGAAAGGATTGGGGTATAAAGCTGGTGGTACTGGTAGTATTTTGTAGTTTTGAAAGCAAATTTATTTTAACTAAATGTTCTTTAAACAACTTCATTCTGATAATTACATTTCCCCTTAATTGGGTGCAAGAAAAAAAAGACATTGAAGAGAATAATTTGAAAGCAATATTGCTGGAATACATCTGCATTTTAGACTGTTTGTTGTTGTTTTGTTTTTCAAAAAGAATAATTTCATTTTAGACTCTAAAGTGTTTTGTTAACGTGTCTCTGTCTTCTTATTGTGAAATAGTGCCTAAATTATAGAGAGTGGAGGAAATACATTGAAAACTGGTTAATGCATGCTACACTTAGGGTTATCCCTTTATTTCAGTTAACAACCTATGTAGACAGAGAATATTCCAAAGCAAAGATGAATAACTTTTTTAAAACCATAGAAAGTCAAACGAAAAGCTCAGGAAAAAATGGCAGAAAATTCATAAAATCACTGGTGTCAAAAACAGCTGATGTCGTTTTAAAAAGTGTACTTCTTTTGTCTACTAGAAATAGTATTAGATATTTCAGTGTTAAGAACACACCTAGTCTGTTATTTCAGAGCTCAGAGAGGAGAGATCTTGTTTCTTTAAAACAAAGGTCTTAAACTCACGCATGCTGCCGGAGACCTGGGCACGGAGGAGTTCCGCCTCCAGGGTCAGGGAGCATCAGGGGTGCACCCATCCCTCCCAGGCAGGAGGATTTCCGGCAGTTTTTTCCGGGAGTGACCTAGAAGGAGGTTAATGACTCCAAAGAAGGACTTCCCTCAGGGAAAATTTAATCTTGTGACCTTTTTCTCTATCTGTCCATTTCTCTTAAGTCATAGATGCCCTTCATTTAACTTACATCAAGCTGTTTTATTTTCTCCAAAAACATGGTTGAAGGGACTGCTTTGCTTTCATTTAACCTTTGAACTGGATGCATTTAAGATGAAGTTGCTATGTAGAGTACGGTTTACAGATCGCCTTTCAAATCTTCGCATTTCGCTTTCTCAAAAAATATTGGCAGTCCTAAACACCATCGTGGGGGAGTCTGAAATCAGATGCTATTTGTGTTACTCTTAGATTTGTCTTTCCCAGTTGCTGGTTGCATACACGCCTCTCTGGGCGCAGATTCACGAGAAAGCATTGCTTAAACATGGATGTGTTCTTTAAAAATATACATTGGAATTTTTCTTTTCCTTTGGAAGTAAGAGTTAATCTACGGGTACACTCCACGTGCTAAGATCACTGACAAGGAAATTTTTATTAAGAAATGTGTAAATGAGAAAGATCTCTTCGGAGAGGATTTAAGATTATGAGAAAATATCACCTTTATCTAGCCAAACAGTTCCATATTTTTTTCTACCTGAAATAGGCAGACATGAGTGGATCAAATTCAGTGTCAGAATATAGTAAAATAAAACCATAATTATTTTATTATTCTCATGGGTTCAGACTCCTGGTGCAGTGAGTTCTTGAGGGTAAAGTGAAAACAGAAACTGCCTTGTGCTCAGAGTTGTCAGTTTCTTGAAAACAACTTCTTATTCTGCAACAGATCCAGGACATTTTCATCATGATCATATTACTCAGTTTTATTGCCAACATAAAGTGAGGAGAATATTTCTTAATTTTTAGCATTATAATGTTCCACTTGGAAGCACAGTAAATCCAGAATATTGTGATTCCTGCTAATGTATAACACAGCCCCTGCATAGATTCTCTCTTATTTAATATGCTCTGTGCCCAGAGAATTCTGTTTTTACCCCATTAGAGTAAAAGCTACTCAGATTGATGAAGGTAGTACATGCTACCAAAAAGGGCACTAGCTGGTAAATTAATTCTTTTCTGCAGAATGAATTTATCAGTAAGCATGGGCTGAAATTGTACTGTGCTGTTAGTACTATGCTTGAAAGACAACGAGTTGGGCCCTTCACTTATCAAGAAATTCTAAAAATCATTGTCATTTAGGGGACAAAGACCAAAATGTGAATTTTTCTGTTATTGACCATGAGTACAAAGAAAACAAAAACAAAATAAAACAACAAACAATAACATATAAAGAATGCCATTTCACTAAGTAATTTTACATACACACTTAAAATTGAGTCTCCAATTACTTGACAATAATCTCACTTTTCCTGTACCTCATAGGGCTATTGTTGAAGCGAAATACTATGGAAATAGCACATTCTAGGCACTGTGCCAAGAGGTAACTGAAGCCCCAAGAAGTAACACAGTTCACCTAGAGTGTCAGTCAGACTTCCACTACTGTGACAAAATGCCTGAGAAAGTGAGCTGAAAAAGAGAAAGTTTATTGAGCTTATAGTTTCAGAAGTTGCAGTCTGTAGTTGGTCAGTCCTGTTGTCTGTGCCCCTGAGGCAAATCAGAAAACCATGTGGAGAGCATGAGTCAGAGGAAGCTGTCCATCTCTGTTCTTGGCAGCTGGAAAGCAAAGAAGAGGCTGGTATCCTGTAGCCCACTTGAGGGCACACCCTCCGTGTGCTGACTTCCTGCCATCATGTCCCCCTTCTTTAGTCCACGACCCCTCGGCAGCCCCCCATGCTGGTGAACACACCTTTACTACATACGCCTTCAGAGGGATCACACATCCAAACAGCGATGAGTCACTAAGTGACAAGGCTGAAACTCTTCAGTCTATTTTTGTCCATACCCAGAGTCTAATGTCACCCATGTCAATAAGTCACTATCCCCTCTTCAACACTCTTTCTGACTCTTACTCTCTGGCTTATCTGACACCATTCTCATGACAGTGGGCCCTTAAGTTACGACTGGTCTGAGATACAAACAATTTAAATCACAACCAGAATACACTAGGAAAATGACTGGTGTTTTTGGTAAATTATACACATTATGCAACCCTTCTTGTATTATGAAAAGGTTAGTTAAGGGGTACTTTGGGAGGTTCAGCATACATTATGGGTATTTTCAGCATTTCTCATAGGAAAACAGTGTTGATTTACAATCAACTCAAGTTACAACCTGCCCTCATGAACGAACTGAATTCATAAGTCAAGCATGCACTGTACCTGTTTTATACAACATGGATCTGGGAACCTTCACCTCTTTCATCTCTATCCAGTGAATCATGGAAGGTTAGGCCCATTGCCTAGATATTTCATCCACTAAAGATCTACAGTTCTTTGTTCCCACTCTCAAGACCAAAAATAAGTTTGGACCCTCAAGAGCCAGTTTATTGGAATCATCCACTACTTAGCCTTTCACCTTCTATTTCTCTTCCCCAACACCCTACCATGTAATCTTTTAGAAGCATAAGTAAGATCCTGTTGCTACTCTTCTGCTGAAGCCCTCTGGAAATCACTTTCAGGCTACCATTTATCATTCCGGCCCCAGTTCCAGACTACTTGTAGTTCTGTGCTTATTCATATTTTCATCTTTTATATATTGTACCCCTTCTATTTCGAATGCCATGATATCCATGTGTTTGAGGAAAGCACATGTTTGGTCATTCTTGGAAGTCATGTTATTGAGAAACAAATCCTTGCTTTCTTATCTCCAAAGGGTGTTGTTAAACCTGTGTCCTGTGCTACCTAAGGGTCTAGAAGCTACCTCTCTCTGCACTCATCATATGCTAGTAAATTACTTATTTTTCAATTCAGCCCTTCCCCAATCAACTATGAACTCCTTCAAGCAAAGGATTATTATTATGCAACTTTACACTGCATCTGATGCTAAATTTGAACAAGCAAATGGCCATTAGTGCTGAAAATCATAGGAAGTCAAGGAGGAAGAAGATGGAGAAAGCTGATCATTCCAGAAAAATAGGCATCATTGATAACCTCCCAGAATCTAAGAGAGATATCATGGTGTGAAGTAAGAATAGGTCCTTCGGGTGCCAGAACATGAGTGTGAGAACACACAGAGAGGAATTCTGAAATAGTAAATCATTTTAAAATGTGAATAATCCTTTTTATCACTGTCCATTGGAACTCACCTTTGAAAGATATACATTTTAGACCTCTCTGGGCTAAGGAATGTAAACAATTGTAACCCTTCACTAAAACAGTTTTCTGGAGAATCCAGTGGAAATAGGGAATTCATAATAGGAAGAGCAGAACTCGTAGATTTAATGAATGAAGTAGATCAGAAAGTTTACAGTCATCCCCTGGGCTTTTAGATAACTAACTTATGATGGGGAGTCCTGCTCCCTTGGAATCGGCTAAGACTGAGACTGGCCCCACAGGGATCCCTCCCCTGCAACCCACACAAAGGCCCTGTTGGAGCTATCACTGCCCTGTAGAACCCTTTCATTATTATTATTTTATTTTTCACCCCCCTGACCTGTCCCTGCCGTATTAATTTTTTATGAAAGTGGAACAACCAGAATTATAGCCATATTTCAGAAGTAAGTGAGTAGTGCAGGATTTGCTGGAATTTTCCAGTGTTCTGTTCCCTCCTTGGTGGTAACCACCACTCAAGTTTCTGGAAATGCTGCCACACACCTTTCTGGCTATGTGTGGCACCCAGGTCGTTTCCACTCCACAGCCAACTTCACTCACCTTCTCAGCTCAGCATTCTGTGCCATTAGAGCAGTAGGTACGCACTCCTCCTGGTGAGACTATTTACATTACAGTGACACACACTACAGGTCAAAGCTCCTTCCCCTGTTCAGAGAGGTGGCGTATCAGTGTCCCACAGACTTATGTTAATTACTTCTAGAGCCAATCATTTGGAATTTAAATAATGAATTTTTAAACTCTTATTCCACGATAAATGCATAGCCTTGCAATTTGGATGATGAAATCTATATGCTGTTTATAAGGTCAAGTTTTTTTTGTGGTGCTAGGCAGTGCATCCAGAGACCCCACACTGGGGTATGTCCCAGTCCTTTTTATACTTTTTGACACAGGTTCTCACTAAGTCACTAAGTTGCTTGGGATGGCCACGAACTTGTTACCCTCTTGCTTTAGTCTCAAAGCATGCTGTGCTTCTAGGACTGTACCATCCCACTCTCCTGGTGGGAGGTTTAGTAGTGTCTTGGATCCTCAGTGGGTTCTAGTTAGAGCAGAGGACTCCCATCTCAAATGTATATTCCATCCAACCCTTCAGTAATTGAATTTGTGACCATATCTTTAGGATAAAATTTTCTTAAAAGCTATGCATGATAAGCTGAATCATTGACACAGCTTTTTATTCACCTTCTATCCATGTTACTCTTCTTAAAAACATGCCTTCCCTTCCTCTGACTTTGGACTGGCCCGTGTGGCTTTCCATGACTAATGAGACAGTAGCAGGTAGGTCAAGAACAGAAGCTCAAAATGAGCTTGCCTAGTAGGACTCACTTTCTTGAGCCCTTGCCACAACCAGGAGAGCACATCCCGCCAATTTATTGGCATAAGGAGGGTGAGAGACACAGAACACTAAAGCCAAGATGACCCAGTGACATGTGAGTAGAAGAAATGATTGCTGTTGGAGGCCACTGAGCTTAAGGCCACTGCAGCAATATTGTGGCAATAACTGACAGACCAAGTGTTTTTCATGAACAGTGTGCATGCTGGTGCCTTTTTCTTTCCTTTGAGTTAAAAACACATTTTCAAGAAAAACAAAAAGTATTCTTGTCAGTGAATCTCTTCGAGTTCTTAGTAGAGTGTCAGATGCTAAAGATTCCAAAGGCAATTGAATGATTGGTTTCCTGAAGCTGATCATCTACAGCCTGTTTTGTTCAACAATGTAGCCCTTATTCACATATGGATATTTAAATTTAACGACGTTTAAAACTAAGTAAATAATGAAATAAATATTTAAGAATGAAGTGCCTCGGTCTCACCAGCTTTGCTGTAAGTCTCACCTGCACAGAAGCTAGTGCTGACTCTGTGGTGAAGCGTAAAGAAACTTCTGTCCTCGCAGACAGTTCCACTGGGCAGTGGCATCGCACAGGAAAAGGACCACACTCAAAAGAAAGAAGCCAGCTAGCCATGGGCTGTATGCCGGGTAACCCCAGACTCTGGGAAGCTGAGGCAGGAGGATGACAGGTGTGAACCCACTTTTGGCAATTTAGCAACTTAGACTCTATCTTAAAATAAAAAATAAAAGGAGAGCTGGGGAGGTAGCTCAGAGTGAAAATCCTGGGTTAATCTCAGTGTGACTAAAACAAAACAAACAGATAAATGAACAGAGTAATTTTGGAGAGTGGTAAGAACAATGAAGAGACTAGAGGAGAAGGGAGGAGTAGGGAGCACGTGCGGGGAGGGGTGCCAGCTAGAGGGGAGTCTGGGCAACGCTCTGGGACAGACACTGTCAGGCACAGGACAAAGCAAGGGCAAAGGCCCTGAAGCGAGGAGCGTGGCATGTTTCAGACGTGGAAAGGTACATGCCGCGTAATGTCAGTAAATCAGGAGAGATGGGAGGACAGGAAGCCAGGAAGGAGCAGGGCCCAGATACCTAGGGCCATAGGTGTGCAGTAAGGGACCTGAATTCCCATTTAATTGCACCAAAAAAGCACTGGGAGAATTTTCAACAAGGAATGACATGACCTGACTTTTAGGCACATGAAGCAGATCTTCTAAAGATAAAATTCCAGATCTGGGAAAAGAGAAGGAGATAACTGTATGTGGCAAAATAGAGTGATGACTGTATGAAAGTTATCAGAGGAATCCATGTGGATGCTGGAGTCACGTCCTCATCTGTGCCATATGTATACACCGGCCCCAAATCATTTCTTCAAGCTTCAGCTCCGGCTGAAGATGAATGCAACCCCACAGGGCTAAAGCTAAGGATGTGGCTCAGTGGCACAGCACCTGCCTGGAAAGCAGGAGACCTAAAGTTCCATTCCCACTGCAAACAAAAATAAAATGGAGTATTACTCTGCCATAAAGAATGACAAGTTTGGGTCATTTATAGGCAAATGGACACACCTTGAGGACACATTAATAAGAGAAACAAATAGGTCACAAATATGTAAATACCATATCTTTTTTCCGGTATGAGAACCTGTAGATATAAATGAGTTCTAGAATGCATGATAGATATTGAGAAATAGGAAATATTCAAAGGGAAAGTGGTAGGGG
>PVIC010049549.1:0-13117 GCA_004025085.1 Thryonomys swinderianus | reverse complement strand
GTCACTGTGTGCGATTGGAGAACAAATGTTGGTCAGCCACATGCAATTTTTATGCCACTTCTAAATTTACACCATCCTAGACTAGGTCCCATCAAGGAATATTTTACCTCTTATTATTATGATGATGTGAAAAACACAGTTGTACTATTTATTTCATGTTAAATTACAAGCTTAAATTTATTAAATATAAGTCCCTCAAATGTTTTTTAAAATTTGAAACCTGGTGCCATGGTCTGTTTTGTCCTGCTATAATATGATATCTTAGCCTTGGTATTTGATTGAAAGCAGAAATTTATTTTCCCATACTTTTAGAGATTGGGAAGCTAAGGTGAAGGCACTGGCATCTGCAAGGACCTTCTTGTTAATTCCTCTGGAAAGAAGGAATGGTAGATCTTAAAAATACTTGAACTGAACAAACACACAATTTCTGAGAAAGAAAAATAAGCAAAAAGGGCCCCAGGCTCACCCTTCTCTGTGGATCCCTCATGACCTAAAAACACCTCATCAGGCTCCACTTTGCAATGCTGTTATACTGAACACTAGATATCCAATATGTATTTTTGTAGTCCAATTCAGAATCTCTTAAGTTTTAATATATCAAGATCTCCTAAAAGTAGAAGTGGCTTATGTCATTGACTTAGGAGGAACTGGATAATCATAGAGTGATATCAGAGTAAGGTATATAGTTATCTTTATAAAAGATAGAGGCTGCCCATTAAATCTTTGCTATGATATGTACACTACCTCAATTTTTACCAATTTTTGCATCAGTGACAAGGATTCTCTTATTGCCCGACTCTACTCAGGTATTCCTGAACTCATTTAAAAAAAATGATCTTTATTGGTACATTGTATATATACATGATGATCAGACTCAATATTGGGAATTTGTACCAGTATATAACACAATTTAATTCTCACTTTTTCCTGTTCCTCTACCCACCCTACAACACCCCACCCCCTAAATACATAAGCTTTGTTTCCCTTTTTTTTTTACCATCACATTTTTTCTTTACCCCTCATTACTCCTCCACATTTCCTTTTGAATATTTTCTATTTCACAATATCCTGAACTCATTTTTGACTAGGTCTGACTTGTGCATTTCTGGTTTGCCTATGTAGCAAGAATCATTGGCATCAAATCTAGGTTTTCAACCTGTGCTGTCTCCCAAGTTATGTCCGATTTCCTGATCTACCTTCAGGAATACTCCTGTTGGCCTGGTTTCACCAGAATCTCCTGGGATAGCTAATGTTGCCTTCTGGTACTTTTCCACTCACTGATCCCCTTTCTGCTCCTTGGCTATCCAGTCCCACTTGCCCATGTTTAGGTGGAGTTGTGCCCAGTCCCTCTTGGCTACTGCAAGAATCCATTAAATGGTCTGCACTCTTATTGTCATGGCCATCCTAGAATAATATCTTTGGTGCCATATTCAACAAGTATTATGAAATATTTTTTTTCTATAACATTATCTACCCACAACCATGGTATTAATATGATCATTCCTTGGTCATTCTGCTAGTATTAAAACAAAAAGATTTAAATTAAGGAATGTAAAGTTTCAGGAAGACTTGAAAAATATAAATATCACTTGGCTCACATAATTTATTGTCAGGATAATTAAGTAGTTCAACACTAAGATTGGAGTGATGGATAACTGGAGAAACTGAAGAGTTCATGTTGCAACCTAATATTTCAAAGAATGTTCAAGGGATGTTGTTGTCTTTGATAGGTTATCTACTGTCTCTTGACACCAGAAAGGTGGGACTGGTAATATTCATATTTGGGGGTTGCTATAATTTAAGAACAAATATAGTTATTATATCAGGATAGGCTGCATTATAGCATGAGAGCAAACAATTCTCAGATCTCAACAGCTTAAAACAAAGATTTATTTCTCACTTATGTGTCAACTGTAGGTTTGTTGGTGTTTCTCTTCCATGTCATTGTTATTTCCACTTTGGGAATTACAGACCAGAGCAGCCACCATCAGGAACATCACCAGCTACAGCAGCAGAGAAGAAACTGTACGGTTTCACATCATCAAGCAGTCCTTTGTAGAGCAGTGAAGTGTATCATTCTGCTGACACCTTACCCAACACCAAGAGTGTCAGAAAATGCAAAAATCTATCCTGTGCCAGTACAGGGAGTAGCAGCTAGTTCAAGGGCAGCTCTTGAGACATTCAACAACTGGTTATACTACCACACCACATATACAACACAACCGGCTCTCAGTGGATTGAAAATTGCTTGTGCTTTGATTCACTTACTGGAGGCTGAGAGGCATCTTGCTATTTCCCTTCTCCTCCAGTATATTATTTTCTTCTTTTAATAATCAATTCCTCAAATTTTAGCTACACATATATTTTCCTGGCAAAAAGACAGCATTTTCTAGCTTTGGGAATGCTCGTGGCTGTTAGGGCATATGACAAGCACTGGAAGCAGATGGTTGTCCATACAGAAAAAGTCACATTCTTTGTCTTTCTTCATTTCTGGTGGTAGTATTACATATCTGGTGGCTAGAACTGCAGGAGCCACCTTTTTGCATGAAGTACCTTTGAAACAGCATCCACAAATGGTAGAAGAAGTCAAAACAATCACCACGGTAATCCTGGAAAGTGTGCTTTTTATACATTAACTTGAGAAATTAACTTATAGGTTATTTGAATCATGACTACTTCAGATTGCACTGCTCCTTTGACTTTCCACTAACAAGAACTGAATGGTGCTTACCAATTTACTCATAAGAACATAATTTAGAAGTAATACAATATAGAGATCAATAATTGCTTATGCACTAAAAACACTTAGATGTGAATGGGTCCACAGTTTCAATGGTCAGTAGATTAAGACCTTTTTCATCTTTCTAATTGTGATCCTCAGCAATTGAGTTTGGCATCTGTGTGGTTACAAGACCAATACAAGTTAGTTGTCCTAAGAGTATTCAAGGCAGGAAGGATATGGGGATCCCTGTCCTTTCCAGTTTTCAGAACTGATTCAATACCCTCTACTGAAGTTTATCATTACTCTTTGATGTCTCCTAGCCACTCACCATAATGTTTTTTCCATGATCTAGAAGAAGCTACAAGCTCAACCCTAAACCAATCACTATCAAAGGGGACTGGGACTGCTCTATGTGGATTAAGGTATCATAACTCATCTCCTGGGTTGTCCCTTCCCTCAGTGTGTTGCTCCTGAAAGAAAACCAGGCTTCCATATATCCAAGAAGGGGGTGAGCTGTGCACATCTGCAGCCAAAGTATAAACTTGACTTTTCCCTTCTTTCTGCATGTATCAAGTTATATCATTCCACATTTATACATATATAGAAATGCCCTATGCTAGGTCAGAGAAAAAGAATACCTTACTTTTCTGTCTCTCGTCCATCCCTCAAGCTCTGATTTATTCCTAAACAGCAGGCATTGACTGCATTGCTTTTGGAACAAATCCTGTAGTGCTGGCGATCTTACTAAGGCGCTGCCATCCCTTGGGTTCCTGCTCTACAAAGCTCCCCACACTTGAAGGATCTTCTTCCAGCTGCATGTCTCACCCACTCCCTCTGCTCCCATCAGAGGAACTTCCTATATTCTCTACAAATCACCTCATTCCCACCTTGAACACTCCATTGCTCTCCAGAATATTGGATCAAACTGGCTCCTTCATCCATTTAGCTCTCACTTCCAGTGCACTTTGCTAGGGAGACGCTCCTTGGGCATTTGGACCAGAGCTGTGCCCTCCACCCTACCTGCCTATTCCTTTACGAGGGTTTGTTTGCCCTTAGGTAATCTTATTCTACACATTTATAATTTTTATATTCATATTCACTGTTCTGTCTCACCTAGAGTATAAGTGGTGCAAGTGCTTCAATCATACATTTTCTTTATCTATATGCTTCCAGTGGATAGACCAGTACTCGCCATGTAATAGTAGGTGCTCAACAAATGAACAGAAGCAACATCCTATTTATCAAGCGTGGGCTGACTCAGATCTATACAGGGCCAAGTAAAGGGTAGTTATTTTAAAATAAAGTGAAAAGTATAAGTCTGTTTATTCACTTAATGAAAGGCACTGTCTTGTCACTACAATAATAGGCCTGAATTTGTCTTAAATCTGATAATCTTTAAAAAGAAAATCTGAGAAGAGCTTCTATCTTCTTCAAGATGGCTGGGCAAAAGCACTGGATTTGCTATTAAGTGATGGTCCATGACTCAGGGGAAATGGAACAGGGAGTAAAAGCTCAATGCCACTATCTTCTTTCAAAGAAACAGAAGTAATAAAAACACATAACTGTACTTTCACCAAGTATGACACCCAGTTTCCAATGGCAGAGCTTGTACTCAAATATCTGGATGTGCTCCATTTAGAACTCAGGGCATAGATTCAACATTCTGGGTGGAGATAAAAAGAGAATTTACAAATGATAAAGATGGTGTAGAAAACCAATGCCGTTCAACAGGTAAAGCCAGCTGGGGCAGATCTAGAGAGAAAACCACGTTGATTACATAATGAGAACTGCATTTGCATGTCGACAAGAAAGGCTAAAGAACAGACCTGAAGAAACTGAAACCTTTGGATGCAAACCTTGTGCCTACGTGAGTTGCAAGTGGTCTGTGTCAACTCTGAGATGAAGCGGTGGTTTTATTTTAAAACTGTGCTCCAGGAAATAGATGCTTGCTAAATAACTCCTTTAACTTTTCTCTGGCACCTATTGATTATATCCATAGAAATTAAGAGGAGAAGGCAATTAAGTTTAAAATTTAATGGTGTTCTGCTGCTGTTAATTTACTGGTTGACTCGATCAATGCATCACCCTGGATAGAAATCCATGCTCCCCCCATGTGCTAGAAAACTCTATGAAGCCCTTTCAACTAAAATTATAATAATCACGAGTAGCCAGAGAACTAAGAAACTGGCACCACATGAAGATGTGTGAGTGGGATCACAGTTGCCTATGACAATTGAGTCCATAGAGTTTAAAGAGGCTTCTGAAATGGAAACACACAAAGCTTTTCAGTCGTTTTATTTACTTTAGTTCTTTGCCAATTTGGAACCCACTGAATGGCACCTATACCATGCTCATAACAAAAGGCAAATTTCCTCATCGATGAGATTAAAATATATACCTGTGACGGAATTTCATTTTGGCTGTCAGGCAATGAAATGGAGCACCGAGGCTTGATTTAATCTGGGAAATGCCCGGTTACTCTCAGGAGAGTATCCCACTGAACATGAAACCGGTTAGGTGAACCCAAGGCTTGGTCGATTCTGTGACGAGTTCTTCTCCTGCAATGACTTAATGACAAAACTTGTGGTCATTAGATATAATTAACTAGAACATCTTCCATCCTACAGATTGCTATCTGGGGCCAGTTATTCATTTTACCTAACTTTCACTTCTTTGAAATATAATTTTGAAAAAATTAAGTGTGGGTATATATTTATAGATACTAGCAAATATAGAAAAATACAAAAAAAAACCCCAAATCATTCCTTTGTGAACTTTCATTTTTTCCTGTCACTGTAACAAGAACTTTTCCTACATTATTCACAATCAACAGTCAAAATATACTCCATCTTATCAATACCTCATTGCCGTACAATCCATTGCTGCCAGTCACATCCCTCTTTGCAAACAAAGCTATGATTCTAAGAGGTGATGGCGTCTTTGCCTCAAAGCCACTAATGCACTAGGCATGAACAGCTGAAAGAGCTTCCAGAAAGCTGACTGTGACCTGCAAAGAGGACCAGAATGTGAGCGAAGAACATGGCTGCTGCCTTGTGCTGCAGCATGGAACGGTGGAACCCGGGATTCTCGCCATGGTGAGGGAGGCGCGGGTTTCCGGGAGGGCCCGGTTTTCTTGCCTTTTGACATCACGGGGCTATGCCAGGAAGCTGTGTGCACTGTCTACCGCTAGAGTTTTCATTGCTATGGAGGGGTGCACTGGTCAAAGTCCCAGTCCCTCTTGAAGCTGTCTCCCTGTCACCCCCACTAAGCTTCAGTGATTCCAAGCAGCTGGAAGCAGACTGGACACTGGCAGGGGAAAAGAAAAACTTGGGTGACAGCTAGTCCTACTTGCTAAAAATTTTGCATGAGATTTGTACATACGATCGGTGTTGCTCTTTCAGACCATCCTGGCTGAGGGATTTGTACTCTTTATCATCCCTGACTTTGCCCTGACAGCAGCTACTTTTTATCTATTTATATCTTGGACTTTAGAGAGAGATTTCATTTTAAGACATGCTCCACTTTTGCGTCGAGTTCTCTTTAAAACGTCTTTTTCTGGGGCAGTGATCTGTCCTCCGGCCGTGGTCCCCAGCCCAGCTGCACCGACACCTGAGGACTTTGCTGCAGATCAAATGGCTGGGGCCCAGCCCAGGCGTGTGGATTGGAATCTGTGCAGGGCAGGCTCGGGGCAGCAGTCTGTACAGCGAGCTACTCCGGGACCCTCCATGTTGGTGTGGGCGAATATTTGTTCTCTGAGCTTTGGGGCTGCCCTCTGGGGAAAGGGGAGGAGGTGCTTTAAATCTGGAGCACATAAAAGAGCAGGCAAATGTCCTTGCAGAGATTTTGCCTCGGAACACACATCTAAAAGCACAGGTCATGGGCTTTCACTAGGCCAGGTTTGCTCCTGCTGGCAGCTACTACAAACCTTACTATCCTAACGTCCATCTCTTCCCTGGACCAGAGTGACCATGTTAAAAACACTTCCTCTATTCCTCATGAGCCAAAATTCCTGCACAATCCACCAGACCCCAAGGAACGGGTGCTGAGAGGAAAACTAACATCTCCTGCAGCAGACACTCTGGGAAAGTGAAGGACGCTCTACTGCTTCCTTCCAGAGCTGGAAGTCTGAGGTCTGGAAACGTACGTCTTGTTCTGTCCCTTCTTTGTGGTGCTCACCCTACCTCCAACTTTCAAGATAAATACCTACAATAGAGAGGAAAGACAGACACACACAGTAAACAGACACACATACACATGTGCATGCTTGTGCACACACACACACACACACACGTGTGGGGCTCATTCTTCCTTTCTTCTGAGATGAAAAGAAGCTGTTTCTTATACTCACTGGGAGAATGATTATTAAAACACCCTTAAACGGATTCTTTCCAA
This sequence comes from Thryonomys swinderianus, assembly GCA_004025085.1. NCBI lineage: Eukaryota > Metazoa > Chordata > Mammalia > Rodentia > Thryonomyidae > Thryonomys > Thryonomys swinderianus. The sequence goes on along the minus strand of PVIC010049549.1, from coordinate 6,003 downwards.
GGCCATGGCAGTTATATATTTGTCGAGCCCCAGTAAAGGGCCTGAAAGTGTGTTTTCCTTGCTTTCTGCTGAAGAGTGAAGCAGTGGTTAATTGCCCTGTGAGGCTGAACAAAATAACAAATACTGGAAGCAGAACACACGTTCAAGGATAAGGAGCGAATCCTCCTTGTTTTCCAGAGCTTCAGGGATCCTGGTTACACATAAAGAGTTTATTTATCAATAGCTTTGATTTCACTGGGGACGTTATTTCACTAGCATTTGGCTGGGGCATCTTGAAATGAATGTGTTATGTGGGCAAAGAGGGAATTAGGAAAAAAGCAGAAATGAGACTTCTTTGCATGGATCTTATCACTCATCCTAAAGATGAGCTAATACTTTGTATCAGTTGCAAATGCCTTCACTCAGCTCCCATCGATGAGTGCTAGTTCCACGTATTTTGTCCTCAGAACCAGGATTTTGTTGTATTTACTCAATTCTCAGAATCTATGTTTTGTAAAAACAAACACTCAGGTTTGAGTCACTACTTACTTCTGCTGCATTAAAAGATCAAGAGAACAAAAATATTATGCCTCTGAAATGAGTTGCTGAATAAAAATTGTGTTTCTTTTTAGCACACAAAGTCTGAAGTCTGGATCAAAATATACAAAGACATTTTCACTACTTCCAAGTGCTCTTATTATTGGAAAGACTGTCCATATTTTTCTTTCTAAGTGGTGTTCACGCTTCTTGTCCAGCAGGTGAAGAAATCAGAACTTGTGGGCACCACTAAGATTCACCCTCCCCCACCTGAGGAAAAGATACACATTCTCTCCGGGCCCGGAGCGGCTACGAGCGCCGGGGAATGATTGCCGGCCTGGACAGAGCTTTCTTGCTCAGAGGCCACCGCCGCCCACGAGGTATCCAGCATTCAAAAACCAGCACGTGTGGGGACAGAATGGCCTGGTTGTCTTGTCAGAGAGAACGGTTCTGGAGGGCTACCCTTTGGGGGGTCCTCTGAGGTTCCGCTGTGTGTACATCTCCGCGCAACTCCTGCTTCTTCCCGTCCTGGGCTCCCTGCTCACCTCTCCCACAGATGTGTCCTTCCCAAGGAGTTACTCACTCAGGCTCCTGAAAACATATCTGCTTCGGTCTGTTTCTCAGGGAATCTGCACCAAATATTAGTATATATAATTTGATGTGTGATCAGGTTTATCCCTTTCTATAGGAGCAGCTATGGAGTTAAAAGATTGAAAATAAAAATGTGTCTCATCATGAGATTCTAACCCAAGCAGCGAGCTTCATATAGATATTAATTTGTAAGACACCTGGAAATGGAATAGAAGTTCTCTCAGTGGAATTTGTTTCCCGATGCAAATCTGTAGAGGCTCTTTGGGAAGAGCAGGGTGAGTGATAATGGTAATATTGGGTTTTGAGTTGCTGGGTTGGGGATGCCCCTGGACTTTCCTAAGCTCTTCTAGAAATCACGAAATGGTAGACAGGTAAATAATCCCTGTAAAAGCAAGTTATCAAATAGTGGTGTACTAACTCGTAAAATGTGATGTCATAGCAGAATAAGACCAGATGATGAAAATGCTTACTGATCATAACCTTACCCAAGAGCGATATGATCAACTACTTCAAAACACGGTTTATAGGACAAAATCATCAGAATCACCCAAGACAATTGCTTAAAATGTAGGTTCTTGGATCTCATATGTACAATCTAAAAAAAGTTGTAAGCATAAATACAGAAAGAGAAATGGTGGTTACTAGGGGTTGAGGATAGGAATAGCAGGAGGAGATTAGCAAAGAGATAAAAAATTGCAGTGCGATAAAAGGAATAAGTTAGAGATCAGTTGTGAAATATGGTGACTATTGTTTCCTGAGAGTAAACTTCTTACAGTGAAATCACAGGGAGTTTGTGAAGTGATGCATATTCATTTCACTGTTTCACCATGTACACATAGCTCAAATATTATGATACATACAATAAATACAAATACATTGTAGCGATTACAAAACGGACACCAGGAAGACTACAGATTTTTGGTTTCATTCCAGAATCTCAGGGGTGGGCCTTGGGGACGTTGCATTTTAAGGAAGCATTTAAAAGATAATTATGACACAAATGATCCTGAAGAGTTGCAGAACAGAGTGATTGTGGAGACTCGGGAAGCGGACAGAGTTCTGAAATAGCACCTGCTATAGCGGCCAGAAAACCATAAATTGTCAGTGAGAGCTCAGGTGAGGATGGATAGACAAACTGATTTTTACGTAGTTCAAGATTTCCAGCTAAAAGCGCAGTACTGGGCTTGCAGGTGAGGAGTTCTCTATTTATCCATAGGTGGTGGCTGTAAAAAAATAGGACACAATAAATGTGTGTGTGTGTGTGTGTGTGTGTGTGTGTGTGTGTAAAGTGCCTTCAACTTCTAGGTTCACAGCTCTAGGCAAGGCTGTGTGAAAGAGTTGACCCTGAGAGCAGTGACAGCAGGAAGGACGTCAAGGCCACTGGGTGCTGATAGGCTGGGAAAACGAGGTGTCAAAAGGCTCTGATCATAGCACAGTGAAGTTCAGTAGAAGCAACTGAAAGGATGCGGCAGGAAGTACAAAGTTTAAAGATGGGCAAGAACATTTGACAGATTGAAACCTGTTGTGACCCTGTGTCTCAGAAAGACACCGCTGGCAAAACTGGAAAAGTTGCCACCGTCCTTGTGTAATATCTGAGCAGGTTTTGTATTTCAGAGATGCAGAACGTTCACTTAACAATGCAGGCGCCTTCACTGCTACAGTGATATGGGTGCCCTGTTGGCGCAGAACATCTGTTAAACTGCTTCCGCTTCTGAGGGGTTTGCGAGAAACTAATTTCAGATTGCATTCTTTCTCTGTAAGCCTTTATTTACTCAGAGGCTCCCGAGAGCGAAGTTGGGATTTCTAGCCAGGCGTCAAGGTGAGAGGCCGCGGAAGCTACTCCTCCTTTTATCACTAAATAATCATGGTGAGGATTATGGGGAACAGGCATGGATCAACTACACCTAAACCTGTAGCTTACTGTCATGTGAATCATGAGGTTGATGAACAACATCCCAGGAATAATGAACATTCAGTCTGACAAGTACTTCTTTAAAAATTATCTAACACACTTTTGGCATATTGCCGTTTGTCAAATTATTTCTATGCCAGATGCTTACACAAAATCCGTTGCCCGTTGCCAAATGGCCTAGCTGCACATTTGCTCATTAGATAGGATTGATATTCTGTGCAGAGAATGTATCAAATATAATTAAGGACAAAGAGATTCTTATTTGCATTCTGCACCTAACAATGCCTGATGCCTCTTCACACCTTTTTTTTTTTTTTTTAACCAGCATGTTCAAGGCCACTTATGGCCCCTGCTTCACATCTTGTGGCTCCAGAATGCCACTGAGCTGCTGGAGACAGCATTACAGCTTGCATTTTGATCAGAACAAGAGGGAAAGGCGGCTTGAAGAAGAGTTGTGTTTATAACATGCAACCTTTCTGTCATTTCTGAAACATGCTGTGTCTTCTGATTGGAGACGTGTTCACATCCTAATACAGAACCTGGCAGTCCTCAGTACAAATTATATAAAGGCAAAAAATCTGCAAAGGCCCCATTGTTAAGACAGAGAGTTTAGAGCATAACCTCGGACCCACTGAAACCCCACTGTTTTTACAAAGAATTAAAAAATCTTAAGTCTGACAATTCAGGTTAGCAAATGGTTGTGTCTCTAGAGTTTAATGTATTTTTTTGAATCTTAGTGAAAGAAAGCAATGCCATAGCAATAAGGAAAAAAAATGTCTGAGTATCTAGCTATGTTTAGTGTTTCAAATAAATACATGTTATCACTCAAAAAGGCAAGTAGATGAGTCTATGATTGACAAGTACAACATTCAACACTTACAATTCCCTCTTCAGGGATATTCAGAATTGATTAAAAATGAATGCAGTCACATTTAGGAACTACTCAGGGGTACTTTCAATAAAATGCTTTAAATAATGATTGTCCAAAGCTTGCTAGACACTTTGTAAATGTCAGAAACACATTAAATATGTTAAACGGAGATGGTCAATATCTAGAAAACAACACAAGTGATTTACAATCAATTTCACACATGCTCAGCAATGTTTCCCTGATGGAAGACAAAAATGGCCTCTTCTCCCAGGGCCTACGAATCCCAATTTTCATTTTGGTATGGTACTTAAATTCACATGTCTGTTCAACACGCAGTGTGGCATGTTTTCTGAGATTGGGTGAGGACAAAATACATGCTGTGGGGCTGAACAAAAGCTTCACATCCAATATGTCTCAGGTGGCTGAGTAAGCATATTAATCAACTTTTCGGTTACTGTGACAAAATACCTGACACTCACAGTTTAAAAGAGAAGTTGAAGTTGGCTCACATTTTGGGGGTTTCGCTCTACAGTCAACTGGATCCATGGAAGAAATAGCATGACAGAGGGGCGTGGCAGAAGAAAGCTGTTCACCTCATGGCAGCCAAGAAAGAGAGGGCAAGGGAAGGAGCCAGGGCCAAGAAATGGGCCTCTAGATCATCCCCGTGACTTACCCATCACCAGGTCCTTCCTCCCCACGGTATACAGTGTTTGCCTAATGAACTTATCAAAGGATTAACCCATTGATGATCACAGTGCCCCTGTGATCCAATCACCTTCTAATGAGAGACCTGTGGAGACATTTTAGACCTAGGATTTGACCGCAAGCACAGTAGCAGACCTGTCCCATCAAAGGGAGAGTTAAGGAGATGGCAACTTGACCAGTGGAGGTTAAATTCCTGTTCCTGACAACCACTTTGTGCCCTTCTGGGCCTCATGGGCCCTGCTCTTCCCCATCTCCACTCTATCTTCATAGGCACCCTTCATTTCTCCCCAGCTCACCAGCCTTTCATGTGGTTTCCCATTGTTTCTTGGGTGACCATTTGAATGGTTCTCTCATAAGTCATCTGGATTCTTCTCCATTATCCTAATACATGTGCACATACGACCGGGAGAACTGTGATACAGAAATCGCACAGACCTCAGCTTTCACCGTAAAATGTGTGGTCTTCAACCTCAGTTAGGCTTCCAGAATGGTCTATTAATCCATTCACTTGTATCAGCTACTACTTTCCTCACTTTAGAATGGTGATTGTCTGCTCCCAAACTCCTCCTCCTCTCCTCAAGCCAGCACAACCTTCTCTAGCCAACAGCTTTGTCCCCTCTTCATGGAAAGAGTCTGATCTGTCAGCGTAGCCTTTGTCCTTTGTATCTACTACCTTTATATGTCTTCACACCTCTACTTCTTTCTTGTTTTAGATGTAAAATTTCAGTCCTTTTTTCAAAGTCAATCCCTCTATGCTTAGAGTGTCTTAAATACTCAACACATGCTTGGTGACAGTACAGATGAGGAGAGAAAGTACAAGAAATATGATTCTAAGGGTGAAGGGCCTTCGTTTTCATTTGTGATGTTTGAGTCTCCCCAGTGCCATCTCTTCCTTCCTGCTTGAGGCATCACCCAATCAGTAATTTACTTTCTCCTGTATTCTTCTGACAATTTCTCTTAGGTCTTATGAATATGTTTTATATTTTACTCTTTAGGTATCTGTCAATTTTTCTTCTTTCTCATAATCAACCTTTCAGATATAATCATGTAGCAAACACAGAGGCCTGAAGACTATAGGACACAGTGGCACAAAGAGTTGTTTAAACTTACAGAATTCCTTTCTGCACAGTCCAGTGGATACGAGAGAAGGGTGGCCAGATGTAATTATCCATTTACATTTGGAAAGGGTCTCCTCCTTGCCTTGGATATTGGCATGATAGGCTTTACCGGGGTTACTCTCTGTGTTCTGAAAAGGCAGTTTAATAACAATGGAGCAGTGGGCCTAGATTCTCAAGCTAGACTGATTAATTTTAAAAGTTTTGCTCCATTGTTTTATTTGTGTAAGTAGGAAAATTGGAAGTTAGGAACGTGGTGTAACTTCTTTCTCAGTCTTTCTGCAAATGGTATT
>PVIC010049547.1:0-13061 GCA_004025085.1 Thryonomys swinderianus | reverse complement strand
TCCTTCCTTCCTTCCTTCCTTCCTTCCTTCCTTCCTTCCTTCCTTCCTTCCTTCCTTCCTTCCTTCCTCTTTGTTTCCCTGTCTCTTCCCACTTTCTTCCCTCCCCTTCTTTGAAGCAGGTTTAGAGTTTCTGTTTTAATATTTAGGTCTCTCATCCACTTTGATTTTAGTTTAGTACATCGTGAAAGAGATGGATCCAGCTTCAGTCTTTGGCAGGTTGAAGCCCAGTTTTTCCAGTACCATTTGTTAAAGAGGCTGTCTTTCCTCCACTGAGGATGTTTGGCTCCTTTGTCAAAGATGAGGTGGCTTAGTTTATCTGGAATTGTTTCTGGCTCCTCTTCCTTCCTTTTATCCTTCTTTCTTTCCAGTATTGGTATTGAACCCAGGAGTTTCACACTGAAGTACACCCTGGCTCTTCTAAGTAGTCCAGCCAGGATCAAGTTGATGACCCTCCTGCCTCAGCCTTTCACAGTGTTGTGCATGCTGGCATGTTTAGAAATGCTCAGCTGTTTCCAACTCTTTAAACACTCATAAAGGTTGCTCTCTTATCCTGGTGTGACAGGAACATAACAGTGTAGATTTTCCTCTTATTTAAAAATAGTTTTCATGGGATATCTATATGTACTCCCACATAAAGAAAACATATCAGGTTTTGTAAGGTAAAAATATGCTTATAGATTTAGGATGATCAATAACTATTCTAAAAGGCGATAATACCTTATAGTCATGAACATTAAGATAATTATTTCATTAGATCAAGGTTTTCTATTGTGTCTTTATCTTCAGTATCTTTGTTCTTGAATACTACAAATGGGGTATTTGAAAGAAGGTAAAATAGTGATTATAAAGAATAGGTTTTGCTTCTTTGACCCTACCCCATCTCATACTTGCAGAATTCTCCAGTCTCCACTTTATTGTTGCACATTTCTCTAGGCTGCTGCTTCATCATGTTAGCTTACATTAGATAATTTCGAGCAAAAAAAGAACTCTGAAAGTGCCACTGACTACCGACTGAAAGCAAAATTATTGCAGTGGGAAGTAGTATACTCTTTATTAAAGATCCTTTGAATAATCCTGTTAACCACAGACAGTCTGTACCAAGTAGCTATGAAGTTACTATTTTTAATTTCACTTCTCTGGTCTTACCTTTACACCATTTTTACTCTCTGTGCTTTTGTTGTAAGTTTTAGAGGTAAACAGGCCAGTGAGAAAGTTAAGACTTCAACTTGACAGAAGGAGAAGAGTGTGTGCAACAGCATCCTCAGTAACAGCATGAGGGCATGGAGGACTTGCCTTCTCACAGTGTGCCTTCCTGGGGGGCTGACTGTATCACTGTGAGGACATCTATGGGACCATAACTTCAGTCTAGGCCTTTAAATTTGGGAGCGGCTGATTTTTAAAAACACTTTATATATTCTCAATAGTAGGCCTTTGTCTGAGGAGGAGTTGGTAAAGATTTTTTCCCATATTGTTGTTTGCCTTTTCACTCTGCCTGTGCTTTCTTTTGCTGTGCAGAAGCTTTTTTAATGAGATCCTTTATTTCTTCTGCTAGTTCTCATGCTATAGAGGTTTTGTTCATAAAGTCTTTCCATAAGCCAATGTCTCCAAGAATACTCTCTAGCCTGTTTTCTAGTAAGTTTAGAGCTTCTGTTTTAATATTTGGGTCTCTAATCCATTTTGGTTTTAGTTTAGTACATGGTGAAAGAAATGGATCTAGCTGCAGTCTTTGGCAAGTTGAAGCCCAGTTTTTCTGACACCATTTGTTAAAGAGACTGTCTTTCCTCCATTGAGGATGTTTGGCTCCTTTGTCAAAGATGAAGTGGGTTAGTGTATCTGAAATTGATTCTTTTTTTTTTTTTTTTGCTTTTTGAGACAGGGTCTCGCTTTGTAGTTCAGGCTGGCCCTGAGCTCACTATGGTGCCCAGGCAAGCCGCCGCAAACTCAGCAATCCTCCTGTCTCTGCCTCCCGAGTGCTGGGATTACAGGCGTGAGCCACCACGTGCAGCATTGTGGTATGTGGTGTTGATTGTTGGTGGGCGTGTCTCCACACCCAGCATTATATGTGGTTACCGGGGATCGAACTCAGGACCTTGCGATGGCGAGGCAGGCACCGGAACCACTGAGCTAACCCTCCGGCCCCTGAAATTGATTCTTGATCTTCTGATCTATTCCACTGATCCTCAGGTCTATTTCTTTGCCAGCACCCTGCCATTTTTATCACAGTGGCTTTGTAGTATAATTTCAAATTGAGGATACTGATACACCCTGCCATGCCCTTGTTTCCTAGAATTGCTTTTGCTAGTCTAGATCTCTTGTGGTTCCAGATGAATATTTGTATGATTTTCTCTAGATCTGTGAAATATACTGTTGGGTTTTCAATCAGGCTTACTTTGAATCTATACAGTAGGTGTGGGATTATAGCCATTTTGATGATGTTCATTCTTCTTATCCAGGAACAAGGGATGTCTTTCTATTATCTGATATCATCTTCAATGTCCTTTTTCAGAGTATTGTAGTTTTCAGAGTAGAAGTCCTTCACCTCCTTTGTTAGATTGATTCCTAAATATTTCATTTTTTGGATGCTGTTGTGAAAGGGACTGAGTCCTCAATATCTCAATAAAACTCATTTGTGTATAAAAATGCAGTTGTTTTTTGAGCATTGACCTTGTATCCAGCTACACTACTAAATTTGGTGATTAAGTCTAGCAGTTGTTTAGTGGGGTTTTTAGGATCTTCTAGATATCATGTCATCAGCAAATAATGACAGTTTAATGTCTTCTTTTTCTATCTTTATTCCTTCTCTTTCTTTCTCTTGTCTAATTGCTGTGGTTAATGTCCTAGCACTATATTGAACAGGTGACAGTGGACATCCTTGTCTTGTTCCTGATCTTAGTGTGAAAGTTTTCAGTTTTTGACCATTTAGAATGATGCTGGCTCTTGGTTTCTTATAAATAGCTTTTATTAGTTTGAGATAAAGTCCATCTATTTCAATTTTCTGTGGGATTTTGATCAGGAATGGGGATTGGATTTTGTCAAACACTTTCTCTCCATCTGTTGAGATGACCATTTTTTGGTCACAGTTCAAAAATGGGCATCTGAAATGAATAGACGCTTGTCAGAGGAAGATGTATAAGCATCTAAGAAATATATGAAGAAATGCTCAATGTTACTTACTGGTCATTTGAGACGTGCAGATGTAAATAACACTAAGATTTTTATCTTACTCCACAAAGAATAGCTGCTATTTTGAAATTAGCCAGCAACAAATGCTGGTGAGGCTGTGGAGAAAAAGGAATCCATCTCCACTGCTGGTGGGAATGTAGACTGGTACAAACATTATGGAGATCAGTGTGGAGATTCCTCAGAAAACTAGGATTGGAGGTGCCATTTGACCCTGCTTTTCTCTGCTGGGTATATACACAAAAGAATTACAAGATTCATATCACAACAATTATGTGCACCCGTGGTTATAGCAGCTCAGTTCATGATAACTAAATCTTTTTTTTTTTTTTTTTTTTTTTTTTTTGAGACAGGGTCTCGCTTTGTAGTTCAGGCTGGCTCTGAGCTCACTATGTAGCCCAGGCAAGCCTCGAACTCAGCAATCCTCCTGTCTCTGCCTCCCGAGGACTGGGATTACAGGTGTGAGCCACCACACCCAGCCATGATAACTAAATTTTGAGATTGAGTCATTTATACTCAAATGGACTTACCTTAATGACATACTCATAAGTGAAATAAATTGGCGACAGATATATGTAATAGCCACAGATATATGTAAATATCGTATCTTTTCTCTGGTATGAGAAACTGAAGTTGTAAATCAGTTCTAGAATGCACGATTAATAATTGTGAAATAGTCAATGTTTGAAGGGAAATGGGGTTTAGAGGTAAATATTGAGGGGAAAGAAAAAATTTGATGGCAAAAAAAGGAAACAAAACTTGTTCATGTGGGGGCTGGGATTGTGCGGTGGGTAGGGGAAGTGAGAATTAAGTCATGTCACACACTGGTACAAGTTCTCAGTGTGGAGTGTAACTGATGTGTATAACTTCAATCTAGGCCATTTGCTCCATCCCTTCCCACATTGTAGCAAGCTACACGAATTCTTTTGGAGCGATTTCTTTCACATACCAAGACTGGAAAATAGCCTTGATTAATAGAAGGTGTTATCCCTATTCCTGGAGTCTGAATAAACACATTCTTTGATATCTTTACCTTTCAGTAGCTTCTCCATTCTCCTTGTCCTAAGCTTTTCTTAGTAACAGTCCTGGACTTTACTCCTCTAGTTCAAATTTCCAGTTTTCTTGTCATTCCTTCACAAATTTGTCACTCTTTGTCTAAAAAGTGTAAAAGCGTACTTGAGTCATTTCTTCAGACTCCATTGTCTTGTCATGTGTAAATACAAATTTAATGACACTTTTGTTTTATCTTATTAATCAGCTCTGATATTGAATTGGTGGCTAAATCCAACTGAAGGACTCACATAAAAGCTAAGAGAGTTGAGTAGGGTCATAGTGACTTCTTTCTCACTCATACATGGGCAGCTCCCAGAACAGCTGTTCTATCTGAGAACAGTGAAGAGCTCAATGTAGTGCCCTTCCATTATTCTGGAGAGACAGCTGTACCACTGAGGCCTTCTCTTAGCACATACTTAGCATGATGCAAGTGCATGTCAGCCACAGCAGTTTTCTTGTGCCACAGAAGGAAATAGAATGGTGGATATGAAGAGAAATTTCTAGTAAAAGACTTTGGAGAAGTGAGAGTTATAGAAGTTTCTTTTGTACATGATCTTAAACAGTTTTCTCAACCTGTGCTACTCTGGTTTTTCTTGTATGACATGACTCATTCAATTAAATGACGTAATTTTCTTTTCTTTTTTTTTTTTTTGTGAGACAGGGTCTCGCTTTGTAGTTCAGGCTGTCCCTCAGCTCACTATATAGCCCAGGCAAGCCTCGAACTCAGCAATCCTCCTGTCTCTGCCTCCCAAGTGCTGGGATGACAGACGTGAGCCACCACGCCCCACAATGACATAAATTTTTAAGCACTTAAAACACTTCTTTAGCGTGAATTAACCATATTTAGAGAGAAGTAAGTAATGTGGATCATTACGAGCTGCTAAGAAATTTTTTTCATAGGTTTTGTGAGAAATGTTAACTGGTATAGTCAGGAAGTCTGATTTCTCATCATTGGAATACTATAATGAAAGGAGATTGTTTATGACAATAATTCAGGTTCTTACTGAAGTCTTTCTCAGTGGATTGTGGAGAACTTTTTCTGCTTGCATAGGACTCTATTGAAGAAATGTTTAACGGATTTTGAAGGAATGAATCCTTAACTAAACACACATGATAGATGATACATAATAGGCACTCAACACATGTTTATTAGAAAGCTTACCAGAACAGCTGAACAAATCAACACATTTCCAGTGACATATCTGAAATACTAAAGCTTCTCATCTAAATATGAAAATGTATATATAAGCTGCTTGGGAGTCTCAAAACTGTAATTTTTGTACCAAAAACATAAAATAAAATGACTTTTAGTTTTTCTGTACAGTCATGATTAAATTTGCCTATGATACATTTTAAAGTTATTGTAATTTCACATAATGGATAAAACTAGATGTATATAATGGAGATACAGGTTTAACTTTTGCCAGAGCAGCCCAGCTAGGACTGCTGTATCATGAATAATACAACTTGTTTTCTTGTTTTTTTGTGATTGTCTGCTCTGAGCAGATTGTACCATTATCTGTGCGGAGAGTTGTCTTTCGGCAACTGTAGTCATTTTGGACATAAGGGAACTTCTATGATGATGCCTGTTCTTTCTTCATTCTGATGTTATGTGAAAAATATAATCCTATTAGCACTGTCTTTACCTTCATCGTTTCTGCTAAGGATAAAATATTTTTTCTTAGCCAGAATGAGACCAGGCATCCTTAGTATTTTTTAAATGTCAGAAAAATTATTTGGAAAATGAAATGACCAAATATTTAATGCTGAATATCCAGACTAGTGTGATACAATTTGTAGTAATTCTTCACTTGCAATTTGACAAGTTGCATGTTTCCATCTGGCTTCCTTTAGTTAAAAGAAGGGACAGAATGAGGTTTTGTAGAATACTACTTGCTTGGTAGAACTTAGAATATACCTCCTTCCGAGTTGACAGCTGTTGCAGTATGCACACGAACTATCCATGATTTCTTCCCTGTGGCGTCACCAGGTGCTACAGTGCCTGGAGGAGTTAAACATGGCACCAACTTTTACAGATGTCACTGCTGTTATCCACATGTAAGAACTCTCTTGATTAAACTTTGGGCATACAGCAAATTAGTAATTAAACGAAGCAATATGGTATTGTGTACAATTTTTAAAGTTTGTGTTCCTTTGTCTGTGAAGTTTAAATAAACTTCAGTGAACTGTCAACTGTCTCCCTCAAAATTGCACTGTTTTATTTTTTATTTTTTGTTAGTTTTTAATGTTTTACTTCTTTGTGATTTAAATTCAACTGAATATTTAATAATTATATTGAATTTAAAAAGATGTGGAGGTTATAAAGTATAGTATAAAGGTAACACATTTCCCACAGTTGTAAAATAATTGATTTAAAACCTGCTTTTTGGGAAGAACACAACTGTATTCAGTATAATTGTGAAATGTAACTTGATTTGAGCAGCTTTCCTGAAACCAAATAATGTAGAAATTGAGCTATGTAGGAAGACATTATATAATTATACCACCCAAGAATCTGAGATGTCTGTAAAATCTATAGTTTGTCCTAGAGATGAATTAACTACTCAGAAGTGTATAGTTAGTAACAGTTAGGGTCTGACTGTTCAGTTTCTGAAGTCCTGGTTCTGCTAGTTCAATTTCCAAAACTTATATTCTCTCCAAAGTACTAAGTATAAACATAAAGAATGAAAACAATTGATGTTATCAGAGAAAGTGAAAACAAGCCGGAAGAATAACATGCATCCAGAAGTCATAATAGAGCACAAAAAGCATTCAGTGACTTCTTAGTACAGTTGATAAAAAAGAACAATAAATGCATCCATGAGTATTTTGGCCGCTAATGGAAAAAGGGAATCAGAACTCATTACAAACAGGAATCAGTGAATCCCTAGAGAAAAATAAAGCAGCTGCTGGATAAAGTACTGTGTTTCTTACCACATTGGAGGTCCTTCCTGTAGATACACACAAAGAAGTTTTGATGTCGATAAGTAATTTTGTAGTGGCATTATTACTTTGTAGCAGTAGTCTATTTGTAAATTCCAGACAATTAAGAATTTCTTTAAGTGTACAATATATTCTTAGTTTTATTTTCTTTTCCCTACATTTTCTTCCAGGCTAAGCCATTGCAATTTTTAAATGTATGCCTGTGTGTGTGTGTGTGTGTGTGCACGCGCGTGCATGCATGCATGCATGCGTGCTCAAATTATAAATTCGCTAAGGGACTTGTGCTTTGTATATGTCTTCTAAAACTATAAATAGAAAATAGATTAAAAATGCTAGCTTCATTGCCAGCGTGCAATCAGTTACATCCTGGTATTTTGGATTTAAAAATGCTGACATCATGTCATCAAAATTATCGTGTTATTCAAAAATCTAAAAATATTTTCTTAAACACAGTATTTTTGCCTCAGACTACTTTCAATAGAGCTAGTAAACTTTTTTAAAGGTTTAGATTAATTTCAAATAATTTCCATACATTATAGTTGTATTTTTGGTGAAAGTTTATTTCAAAATGGAGTTTTCTGAAAATTAAGATATAAAAGGAATTGTCATAAGGTGGCAGTATGTTTCAATGATAACCATCAATACAAGAGAGCTAGTTGCATTAAGTGATTCCTTAGCCAGTATTGAGCTTTACATAAATTTTAACCGAAGGTTTTTTTTTTTTTTGTGGGGGAGGAGGGTTGAGCAGCTCTTAGGATATATATGGGAAATTATTAAAAATATTACTGCTTTGATTTTTACTACTGTTGATAACAAATCAGTAGGAAATTGATTTGTTTTTCTCTGCTACACAAAGGAAACTCTTTCCTTCACCCTTTCTATGACTGTGTAATGACATAGCAGTGAAAATAAAGACCTTCTATTATCATCATTGACACATTTATTGAAGAGTGCTAAATGAGTTAGACATTTTAAGAACTATATTGTAGGCTATAGTTGTAAGTGTTGCATTGTAGTTACACATTTGCTGTGGTTGCATCAGATATACAAATGTTTGCTCATGGTTTAGCAAACAGCATTAGTCTGTGGAGAAAATGATCGAAGAATGTTTTTTTTTTTTTTTTTTTTGAGACAGGGTCTCACTTTGTACTTCAGGCTGGCCCTGAGCTCACTATGTAGCCCAGGCAAGCCTTGAACTCAGCAATCCTCCTGTCTCTGCCTCCCAAGTGCTGGGATTACAGGCGTGAGCCACCACGCCCAACACTGTGGTATGAGGTATTGATGGCTGGTGGGTGTGAGCCTCCATGCCCAGCATTGTATGTGGTTACAGGGGATCGAACTCAGGACCTTGCGCTTGTGAGGCAGGCGCCGGAAACACTGAGGTAACTCTCCGGCCCTAGAAGAATGTTATTAATGAGATAGACTAAATTTAATTTTTGAGCTTTTCACTCATTAGCTTTGTGACCTTAAGCCAGTTACTCTGCCTCTGAGTCATTTTCTCATATTAATAATTTGATGATTATATGGTTGCTGAACAAGGCTATTGAAGGATTTTATGAGATGGTGTTTATGGGTGGACTTACTAAACTTTGATATGTTTTATTAATTATTAACACAATCAAAAAGTATTTACTTCTATTTCTAAGTATTTTCTGGTATGAACTTTGAAGAGATCCATTTGAAGGTTGTCTTTGTGTATCACATAGTTGTGATTCCCTATATATCAGTCATTGTTTAATCATCAGACAAAAGAGAGGAGTAACAAAAGAAAAAAAGGTCTTGTCCATCTTGTCATATATAAACATTTAATCTTTTCCTATTTAACAATATTATATGTGTAAAGGGGGTTCCCCTTGGAACAGGAAGCATGATCTCTGTCCTTAAATATCTCATCTAGCTAGAAAAGTAAAACTGACAAGAAATTGGATGATTTCTAGATTTGGTGTTGTCCTTAAGATAGTTTTGAAATTTTGAATAAATATCTGCAAGTCTGTTCTTTCATGTGGAAACTTGAGTTTGCTAATATATTAAGTTCTTTCTGGAATATTTATTCTATGAATATTTTGTACTATGAGTTTGCAAATAATTCAGCACTGAATTACATGTTCATGAGTGAACACACAATAGATGCTTAAAGGGAAGGGAAATTACTGTGTGCCTGAGTATTTGAAAACCCATGCACTATTTTCAAGGAACATAATTAGAGCTGCTCCTAAGGAAAAGGACAGCAACTTTCATGGGTTAATAATTTTTCTGTATGGTAAATTAAAAACACACATGTATAACATTTAATAGCCTGTTATATTTAATTTAAATGTTTTAAATAATTAGGGTGGAAAATAAATTTTTTGACATAGTTTTCACTGCCAGCTACTTGGAAGTAAAATATTAAAGGAAAGAAATTAGAGATTCCATAGTTTTTCATTACAGTTATTAGTCTTCTGTGGTAAATAGTGTTCACAAATTGTATCTTATGTAATATTGTATGTAATTTCACTCAATATATCATCTGTTCTCAAACTTGAATACTCTTTTAAGGAAAAGATATATTTGCAACTTTTTCCTCCCTGGTTAATTCTCAAAAAATATGCTAAAAATTCCAATAGTATATTAATTACAGGAAACTGATAATCTAACAAAGTCCCCAGGAAATATATACTAAATATACAATATAAGGAGTTCTTTGAGAAACCAAATTTTATGTTTTTATTGTCTAGAAGGAACAGTGCAGATGGGGAGGGAGTCTCCCACTTTGCATGGATGCTTCAGAAGAATGCACGGGGAGCAGAAACTTGCTCCCTCACTAACAAAACTGTACACTCTGCTAGGAAGCAGAGTTTGGAGGTTGTTTCCTTCTTTGCTTTGTGATATAGTCTTTTAAATGTTTGTGGCTTTGTTGGAAAGGAACCAGCTGCAAAAGTAGATCATGCTTGCTGAAAAGGTTATCACTGAAAAGAAGTCAAGCACCTTGCATCAGGATAAAAGAGAGCTTGAAGACAATTCAGGAATCAGGAAGACGCCACCCTCTGGGGGTCCAAAGGTTCAAAATGAAAGACTTTGCTTTGGGAAGGCAGACCCAAAGGGCACAGCTTATTCAGGGCCAACTAGGAAAGAGTTTCCTAGAGTTTAGTTCAGTTTAGATTCTAGGTACTTAGAGGTCTCTGCAGCCATGATGCAAAGTAGCCAGGCTATTGTTGAAGGTGGTCACAGACCTTGGAATTATCCACATAGAGTGGATAATTTTTTTCTTCAACAGAATGTAAAAGATGTGATATCAGGGATGCTTCTAACCATTTTGTAGGCAGGCCTGAGGCTCGGTACTATGTTTCTGAGAGAGCAATGCATGAAGATACATATGAAGCTATGTGTTCACTGGAAACCCCAGAAGTATGGAGAAGTCAATAATGGAATGGCTGCTGATAATGTCTACAGGCAATAAGTGGTGTAACCCTCAAGAAAAAGGTCTTCCAAAGAGAAATGCCATTAGGAAGCTACCCAAGCCCTTTAGAATTCATATCTCTCCATGATTTCCCCCACATGCTAGACATTGATTATAGGATTTAAATTTTGTTTTGTGAATTTTTGATCTTGTTTTGGTCCTATTTAACTCTATCTCCATATTTCTCTCTTTTTAAATGGAATATTTACCCTGTATATTGCAGATATTGAATGTGTCCTTTGCAGCTAGGGGTAAAATGTTTTGGAATAAATACAAAATGCCCATCAGAACTCTCATGTGCTCTGAGGTAGGGCTCTTGGCAGTGATTGGATTAGTGCGTGTTATACTCATCACTCATACTGGAGACTCATCCAGTATAGTGTTCAGTGGCTGAATATGCTATTAGGAGGTGGATCTAATCAGGAAATGTGGAAGAGGGGGTCATTGGCAGCATATCACCCCCCTTGCCTTCTCTCTCTTGCTGGCAACATGATGTGACCAATTTCTCCCCAGTCCTTTCCTCTCCTTTGCTGTTTCTAGCTTGAAGGCCCTTGATCATGTGCTGTAACCTTGAACACAGGTAAAACATATCTTTGAAATGTAGGTGTTAGATATTTTGTCCCAGTTAAGGAGAAAATGCCTAACACCAGTTGCATGTGTATAAAGATATAGTAATGTTGTCTATAGACATTTAAAGGAAAATATTTTTTCCCAATAGGTAGGAAAAATGCATAGGTAAGATATTTGTATATGGTGATAGAAGACAAATAGACATTTAAGGTTTCTGAAAATACATCATTTACCTTATATTTGAAAGAAAAGTCCTGAAAGTATTTGAAAGGAAAAAAAAAAACCTGGAAATCAGGAAATTAAGAAGGGTGTTTTTAAGAATTGCAAGAATATTTTCGTGAAAATACAAATGTGAAATTTTTTTTATTATTTTTTTAAGACAGGGTTTCCCTTTGTAGTTCAGGCTGGCCCTTAGTTCACTAGCCCAGGCAAACCTGGAACTCAGCAATCCTCCTGTCTCTGCCTCCAGAGTGCTGGGATTGCAGGTGTGAGCCTCCACGCCTGGCACTGTGGTATGTGGCATTGATTGCTGGTGGGCGTGAGTCACCAAGCTCAGCATTGTATGTGGTTACCAGGGATGGAACTCAGGACCTTGCACTAATGAGGCAGGCGCCAGAACCAATGAGCTAAATCTCTGGCCCAACATGAAATATTCTTGAAAAACTGAAACCCCTATCACCATGGCAGTAAAATAATGACAATCTCCATGTAATATTTCAGGCAGTCATCATGAATAATTATGGAGTAAAGTAATGGAAGAGAAAGTAAATATATAGTACCTATCATCAAAGTCTATTTTACTGTTGTCTAACCATAATAAAAACATGCTAATATGTATCATTAGGTAAAACTCAAAGAGTACAATTAAAAAAATTAAAGCAGACTATATATCTGAAGACATTAAAGAGAAAACAGATGCTCATCGATTAATACTGCACTGATATTTAGAATGTGAAAAAAATTTAGTATTTGACAGAAACTCTATAATAAAGACAGACACAGAAGTAAGTCACAAAACTCAGAAATAAAACACACAAAAAATAATGATTTGTTCTAGGAAGTATTTCTTTGAAAACTGAGTTATTTACATAGAATTATCAAAATGGATAAACATTCATATACAATATAAATTCAGAAGATTAGGAGCAAGTAAGAGTTTTAGCCTTAGATATAGAAAAATTGTTAAATATTTCCTTCTAGATCTTTAGACTAGAAAATTTTGATATTTCCATAAAATATTCTGTAGAAAAATGTAAATAAATTGGAAAATATGCATAGGTTAGGTGGATTTAGTGACATTAAAATACAACTAGACATGTAACCAGAATTATAAAATATAACCAGATATGGAAGAATTAAGGGAAATAATAATAAAGTACAATAAGATATTTAAGAATATCGCTGTAGTATTTGCCCTATTACTGTTGCACTAGTGAACTTTACTCACCTAAATAATAGGCATTATTGACTATAATTAATAATGCCTGTATTATTTCATTTTGTCTAAAATACGATAAAACATAAAACTTTATAATTTAAAGAACTCTTGATACCAAAAATTGACAAAACTTATAAATGGGGCACATGAAAATTGGGTTTAATAGCTGGGTGTAGTGGAAGAGATCTGTAATCCCCCACATGGGAGACTGAAGCTGGGGAATTGCAATTTCAGGTCAACCCAGGAAATTTAGCAACTTTGGTTGATCTTGTTTCAAAATAAAATATGGGGGAAAAGAAAAGGAGCTGGGAATTTAGAATTGCACGAAATGCCCTGAAATGTCCTGGGTTTGATGTCTTATTACAGAGACAAAGAGGGAGGGAGAGAGGGATAGAGGGAGAGAAAGAGGGGGGGACAGGAGGAGAGGGGGAGAGGGGG
>PVIC010049546.1:0-13130 GCA_004025085.1 Thryonomys swinderianus | reverse complement strand
CCGGCCTAAGACTTTTCCCAAATTGTTCTGAAGTCTCACGGAGGGAATATGGAAAAAAATCTTATTATCTGGGTGCAATCAGCAGAGGGCACTGTTGTCCCCACCCCGCCCTGGTGAAGAAGTCACAGACCTCACAGACCAAAGGGGCTTACACACGGCAGGCTGAGGCTGGTAGATTTGAACAGATAATCTTCTCTTGATCCGCAGGGACAGATGGGCTGACTCCTGAGAGTCTTTAGACACAGGATGAGTTGGCAGCAAAGGGCCCAGTGCTACTGTTTTCCTGGTGACAATGCAATACAACACATCAGCAAGTGTGTGTTTCCCTCCCTGTGCCTTCTCCGCCATCCCTCCATCTTCTTTTCCTTTTTTTTTTTGCAGTACCAGAGATTGAACTCAGGCCCTTGTACGTCCAAGGTTGCCGCAATACCCCTTGAGCTAAATCACCAGCCCCTCAATTTCTGTTCCTTAAAGGGGTGCTATCATATGACTTTTATGTCCTAACCTTTGTACTGCCATCTGTTTCTCTTTTTTTGAGACAGGGTCTCGCTTTGTAGTTCAGGCTGGCCCTGAGCTCACTATGGTGCCCAGGCAAGCTGCCGCGAACTCAGCAATCCTCCTGCCTCTGCCTCCCGCGAGTGCTGGGATGACAAGTGTGAGCCACCATGCCTGGCCATACTGCCATCTGTTTCTCTTTAAACAGCTTCTAATTTCATCTCGGTTTTAAAGGACTTTCCATGTGCCTACATTACAGTGTGAATATCTGCTTATTGCTATGGAACTGTTAAAACAGAGCTATCTCCACTTAAACCATTGTTAAGGGTGCAATGTATATCTGGTACTAGGGATGGAACTCAGTGCCACTCAGCTCCATCCTCAGACCCCCTCCTTTTATTTTGAGAGTCTCCCTATATTGTCCTACTTGACCTTGAATCTTTGCTCCTACCTCAGCTTCCCTTGTTGCTAGGATATGGATATATATTACCATACTTGGCTCATGTACCCTAGACTTTACCATAGCTTAAAAAATAATGGTAGACAGCCGGGCGTGGTGGCTCACACCTGTAATCCCAGCACTCAGGAGGCAGAGACAGAAGGGTTGCTGAGTTCAAGGTTTGCCTGGGCTACATAGTGAGCTCAGGGCCAGCCTGAACTACAAAGTGAGATCCTGTCTCAAAAAAAAAAAAAAAATGGTAGACAGACTCAAGGAAGAAAAAAATGTTTCAAACCTCCAGGTGGGGTGGTCCATGCCTGTAATCACAGCAATTAGGACCCTGAGACAGGAGGATCACCCATAAGTTTATAGCTTGTGTCTTTTTTTTTTTTTTTTTGAGACAGGTCTCGCTTTGTAGTTCAGGCTGATCCTGAGCTCACTATGTAGCCCAGGCTAGCCTTGAACTCTCAGCAATCCTCTTGTCTCTTCCTGAGTATTGGGGTTACAAGTGTGAGTCACCACACCCAGTATTGTTATATGTGGTTACCAGATCAAACTCAGGACCTTGCGCTTGCTAAGTAGGCACCGGAACCACTGAGCTAAATCTCTGGTCTATTCTGAACATTTTTAAAAGACAAAGTAAGCCTGGCCACCAGCAATCAGTACCACAAACCATAAAGCCTGGCTTGGTGGCTCACGCCTGTCATCCCAGCACTCGGGAGGCAGAGGCAGGAGGATTGCTTAGTTCGAGGCTTGCTTGGGCTACATAGTGAGCTGAGGGCCAGCCTGAACTACAAAGCGAGACCCTGTCTTAAATTAAAGTTCAGAATGACCTTGCCATATCTTGCCCTTTCTTTGTTCTGCCAGTGCTGCCAAGTCCTACATTTTCATAAAAGCTTCTCAGATAATCAGAACTGGCTGTGTAAACATTCAGTTAGTTACTTCCTCTGCTCTCTATTCCCCTTACAGTTTGCTTTTTCTGAGACAGGGTCTCACTTTGTAGTTCAGGCTGGCCCTGAGCTCACTATGTAGCCCAGGCAAGCCTCGAATTCAGCAATCCTCCTGCCTCTGCCTCCCGAGTGCTGGGAGGACAGGCGTGAGCCACCAAGCCAGGCATTGTGGTGTGTGGAGCTGATTGTTGGTGGGCGTGAGTCACCACACCCACTTTGTTCTATGTGGTTGCTTACCAGGGATGAACCAGGGACCTTGCACCTGCTAGGCAGGCGCTGGAACCATTGAGCTAAGTCTCCGGCTCCCCTTACAGCTTTTTGCTTCTTTATTAATCTCAAAGACAAAATCTGAGTTATCTACTTCCTTTGTACTGGGCGGAGCACCCCCCCCCCCCCCCGCAAAGACCTGCTGCAGCCCCGCCCCTTCCTGCTAGTCTTTTCTCACCACTCTCCTGCTTCAGGATGAATAGTTGCCTTTCCTGCTTGGACCCTTGACGCTGTGGTCAGAGACGTTTTCAAAGGCTCCTACCTCGTAAGTGCTCCTGGCTTTGGGTGTCAAGGGGGTCTCTGCAGCCAGTGCTGCACCGTGTGAGCGAGTGAGCATCACTGCAGTCCAGGGAGCCGCACACACAGACGCACGGACACACAGACACCGCCATGGAGGGGCTCACAGCACAGGGAGAAGCCTTTGCTCCCATCTCGGCCTGGCCCAACATGCCCGGCCACCGCCTTGGTCCCCCGCTTCCAGATCTTGTCTGGAAATCTAACAAAGGTGAGAAAAGTGAATGAGTTGTTTTGATAACTAATAATTTAAACATAATGGTTTCTGGTAGATTCCTGTATAAATAGGAGGAAGCCTCTCCCACCTGAATGAGTAGGCCGTGTGAAATACCTTGAAATTTATCACCAGGAAATTGCTTTTTCTTTCTTCTTCTTCTTCTTCTTTTTTTTTTTTTTTTTTAAGACAAGGTCTCACTCTGTAATTCAGGCTGGCTTTGAACTCATTACGTAGCCCAGGGTGGCTTAAAATGTGTGGAGATCCTTCTGCCTCAGGCTTTCCATGGCTGGGATGACAGGTGTGCCACACCACGTGTAGCCAGAGTTGCTTTTTCCTTTTCTTGTTCCTGGAACGTGTCTCTTCAAGCCTACGTGTTTCAGCCTCAAGACCTTCCCAGGGAGCTGTTAGCATCAGCTCACAAGGTTTCCCTAGCTTAACACTGTACTCATTTCTGAAAACGTCTGTCTTCCTGGTCATGCCCTGGAACCAGGGAGGCCTGGTCACCTGGACTAGGACCTAGGCCAGGGTCTCCAGGGGGCCACCAAGCCCTGACCCAGAGTCCTGCACCTAACATGTGGGCCTGAGTTTTTAATTTCATTTTTGTTTTTGCTTCTGTATTTTACAGTTTTCTGAGAAGGAAGAATGTAGTTTGAGATGGCTGAATATAATAATATAATGTCTATTATCCAGTTTCCAACCTCTAATCATATATCCAAATTTACCACTCTCCTGAGCCATTGAAGGTGATGGAAAACCAAAGAGAAAGCCACCGATCTGACAGCAGACGGACTGTGAGAATCCGCGTGTGTGAATGCTCCGCATGGTCCCAGATATTTTCCAAAACCAAATATGATTTTAAGCATTTCAGGCTGAGGGTCCTGGTTTTCTGTTAACTCAGTTTAATGAAAAATTACTGTGTTTTTGCCCTCAATGAAGTGTTCTTTTTTGTTGCTGTTAAAACTCTTATGGGGAGCTGGGCATGGTGGTACATGTGCATAATCCCAGCCCTTGGGAGGCTGAGGCAGAGGGATTGCCAAGAATCCGAGGCCAGTCTGCAATGCCTTGTGAGTTCAAGTCTACTCTGAACTAGTACTAAGGCATTATCTCAAAAAAAAAAAAAAAAAAAAAAGCTGGACGTGGTGGCTCACGCCTGTCATCCCAGCACTCGGGAGGCAGAGACAGGAGGATTGCTGAGTTCGTGGCGGCTTGCCTGGGCACCATAGTGAGCTCAGGGCCAGCCTGAACTACAAAGCGAGACCCTGGCTCCAAAAAGCCAAAAAAAAAAAAAAAAAAAAAAAGGATTCCTGGGGCCGGAGATTTAGCTCAGTGATTCCGCTGCCTGCCTAGCAAGCACAGGGTCGCTAGTTCGATCCCAGTAACCACATACAGCAATACTGGGCAGACATGGTGACTCACACCCCCAGCAATCGGTACCACAAAACCATAATGCTGGGCGTGGTGGCTCACACCTGTCATCCCAGAACTCTGGAGGCAGAGGCAGGAGGATGACTGAGTTCGAGGCTTGTCTGGGCTACATAGTGAGCTCAGGACCAGCCTGAACTACAAAGTCAGACCCTATCATCAAAAAAAAAAAAAAAAAAAAGATAATATGCAGTGAGAAAAACTGTGTAGTCCAGGCTGATTTCAAACTCACAACCTTCTAGTCAGCCCCCTGCGTGCTGGGATTACAGCCATGTGCCTATTTCATTTCCAAATGGAGAAACCAGCCGTGCCAAAACTGGGTAATTTACTCAAGGTCGTGGGGTAAGGGCTTTTCTGCCTAAGTTTCCTTCGTAGTTTCTGTCGTCGTCCACGCTAGGCACCCTCTGCTGCTCTGGGAATAGTGCTTCCCAGGTCATCCGCGTGACGTAAAGGCAGATACCTACTTGGCCAACATCATAACCCCGTATACGGCCAGGGTCAGGGCGACCTTCGTTTCCCATTGTGAAATCCGAGCTACCTTTGTTAGGCAGTTGAGAGATGAGAGATTCCCTATTAATACACAAGCCCACATGCCAGACCTTGTAACAAAAGCTAGGAATGTGGTGTGGGGGAGGAGGTGGGATACATGATAGCAGTCTGGACTTGGAGTCTTCTCCCTTTGTCCAGGTCCTGGGAGAGACAAATTCCCAGGGGCGGGGGATAAAAATGAGACTTCAAGGGCTCGAGGGTTAGCTCAGTGGTTCCGGGGCCTGCCTCGCAAGCGCAAGGTCCTGAGTTCGATCCCCGGAAACCACATACAATGCTGGGCGTGGAGACTCACGCCCACCAGCCATCAATACCACATACCACAGTGCCGGGCGTGGTAGCTCACGCCTGTCATCCCAGCACTTGGGAGGCAGAGACAGGAGGATTGCTGAGTTCGAGGCTTGCCTGGGTTACATAGTGAGCTCAGAGCCAGCCTGAGCTACAAAGCGAGACCCTGTCTCAAAAAAAAAAAAAAAAAAAAAGAGAGAGAGAGACTTCGCCATGCTTGCTATTTACTGATTTTTATCTTGCAGTGCTGGGGACTGAACCCAGAGTTTCACACATGCTAGTCAAGCGCTGTACCACTGAGCTACAACCCTAGCTCCTGTGTGTATTGTTTATTGGGGTGTGGGGGGTCTGAAAAATCAAAACCAAGGTACTCTACCACTGGGCTATGTTGCAACTTTTTAAAAATTTTTTATTATTTTATTTCGAGACAGGCTGTTGCTAAATTGCCTGGTTTGGGCTCCAACTTGCCAACC
The DNA here is from genome assembly GCA_004025085.1 of Thryonomys swinderianus. Lineage (NCBI taxonomy): Eukaryota > Metazoa > Chordata > Mammalia > Rodentia > Thryonomyidae > Thryonomys > Thryonomys swinderianus. The sequence goes on along the minus strand of PVIC010049546.1, from coordinate 7,739 downwards.
TCCTGTTCAGTCTCCCGAGTCCTTGCAATTACGGCCACGTACCACTGCACCTGACCCCAGCATGTGGCTACATGCAAGCACATGTGGGGGTATGTACATGTGTGTTCTGTGTACCAGCGAGTAGTGTGCGGGTCAAGGCACGTCTGCAGTGCAGTCTGGGAGGAGGACCTACACGCGGACAAACTGCTGCCCAGCCCCTCATACTCACGTCAGCTGCTTTCTTCTCCGCGAGCTCCAGCTTCTCCTGGGCGTCCTTCAGGGCTTCAGAGTATTTGTCCAGCTCGTCTTCTGTCCCTTTCAGCTTTTTCTGCATGGCCGCTAGTTCGTCCTCCAGCTGTGGCAGCCCCGAGGGTCACACACAGACACACACACACACACAGCCACATGGACTTGGACTGCCGTGGAGCCGTGGCCCGGCCCTCCCAGCCGCCTTCTGCCCACTGCTGCGGGAGTCATGCGACGGCCTCGACCCGAGGCCCTTCCTCTCTGACTCAGCATGACTCCGCCATCATGCGTTCTCGCCCAGGACCCCGGGGTGGCAGGCACCCAGGGTGCTGATGGCCGTGGCTCTGTTGAAGAGCTAGTGCACGCCACACTCTTGCCTTGTCCTCTAGAAACTCAGAGGTCCATCTAGAACTTGGAACACACGTGGCCCAAGAGGGGCCACTGACTTTCCCATGATCCCACGGGGAGCCTGAGGCGGTGCTTGAGATTCCTTACTAACCCACTGAGACCGGGGATCCCTCACGCCCAAAGAGGATCCTGATGGTCGTGGTCTCCTGGTTTCACGAAACGCCCTGGGACTCGTGGTCTCGTTCGCAGCACAGGACAGAGACCGACGCCGGGGCCTACCTGCTTGCTTCTTTCTTCCGCCTGTTTCTGCTCCGCTTCAGCTTGCTCCGCCCTGTCCAGAGCATTCTCCTTGTCCAGCTTCAGCATCTGCATCTTTTTCTTGATGGCCTCCATCATGGGCAGCGGCGGTGGTGGGCTCACCTGAGAACGCGGGACACCTGGAGAGCGGGGTGACAAGGAGGCGCTGCAGCCTGAGTGCCCGGAGTGCCCCAGACCCAGCCTTTATCTGTGCTCACGGCTCCGCCTCCCACTCCGAATAAGGTCTGCAGCTCTCTCTCGCCCATCATTGTTTTCCGCCGGGCTGCTGCCCCGACCCTGACGGGCTGACATCACCCGCAGAAAACAAATGGGGGAACAGCTGAGGCTGATTTTAGACGAGGGAAAGGAGAGGAGGGAGAGGTCCTCTCTGCCCCTGAAACTTTCCACTCATTCTGAGGAGCTCTGCAGGTTAAGAAGTGCTGACCCGGTGGTCAGCCGAGGTGGTGCAGTGAGGCCTCCTCTCCAAGCCGAGCCCACCCCGTGCGTGGACAGGAGAGACGGGGGAGCGCGCTGGAAAGGGAAGCCCTGCCGTTTTCGAACGGACGGCGTCTTTCATTCGGAAGGCCCTGGTTGTCCTTCAGCTGCCCCCGGCCCTCTCCTGGGCTGTGCTGGACACTGATCAAACTCGGTGGGTTGAGTTTGCCCTCTGGATTTCAGGGAACCTGAGCAACAGTGAAGAGGGAGGTCAGTCGTGATCCTTGACAATTCCCCCCAGATCCCCAGATCAAATTGCTGTACTATTCTGGGAGCCTCTCATTGGCAGGGACACTGTTCCTGTCCCCTCGGAGCCACTGGGGTAGAGTGAGAAGCGGGTCTAGAAGCCGTCCCAGGGAACGAGTCACAGGGCCAGACTAATCCAGACACGATCCTGCTCTCCCTGTCCTCACAGTGATCTTCAAACAGACTTCTGTGCCTACGTGTGCCAAGGTCTGTGTAGTTCTCCACTCTGCATTACACGCTCTCTTCTCGGCCCCGAAGCTGCCACACGTCGCGTCCTCGTCATCCTGACACCGTTACCACCTCTGTGCTCCCAGTTCAGTTCCAGGCCGTGTTCGTCTTTCCGTTTGGTGCCTCGCTATTGACAGGTGGCCATGCATCCCCATCCACTGGTGCCAAGAGTGTGTCGGGGAGAGGCGGGCACCACTCACAGCAACCAGAGACGGGAGAGAAGAATATAAGTGAACCTCGTTAGTCGACCCTCGGCCATGTGGGGACCGGGGCACCTCTTGGGCAGAGGGCCGGACAGAGCTGCGGTCAACCGCGAGAGCGTCTCATCCCGGCGTGCCAGGCGTAGACCAGGAGGACGGCTGCCTAAGGAAGGACAGCAGGGAAAGTGAAGACAGGGACAGGGGACAGGAGAGGTCCAGGGGGAGGAGGCGGCAAGTCATGGGGAAGATGACCAGGGAGCAACATGAGAAGAAAAGGAAAGGAGACATAGTCATCTAGAATAAGGGGACAAGATGGGAAAAGATTTGCTCCCCAAATTCCAGCTCTCCCCTCCCGCTCCCAGCCGGCTCTCCATGTTGGGATCAAAGTCCGCATGGGGCTGCCGCCCTGGCCCTGCGGGGGGCCCTGGAGAGAAGGGGCCCCTGAGGTTGCGGTGCACGAGCTGGTGGTGCTGAATTGCCTACTACTGTAAGAATATGTTTGACATTTAGTTGGTTCCTGGTTAAACAACCTAATATCAAACATATCAGGCAGAAGCAGGCAGGCAAGCATGGTGCCGACCCCCGGGACACCAGGCCGCTCCTGTCCGCACGGAGCCAGCTGCCTGGTGGGCACGGAGCCCGGCCCTGGCTCTCACTCACCGCCCTCCCGCCGTCCCGGCCGCCTCCCCGCCTCTGGACCAGGCGGTGACCTCTGCTGGGGCCCGGCGGCCCGGCGCGGGAGCAGTGCTGGGCAGAGCTCCACGTCCGGGGGCTCTCACGCCCCAGAGCTCCCTCGGGCAGCTTTGCCCCTGCTGTCACGGCTCTGGTGTCGGAGGATCGGCTGTGTCAGCAGCTTCTCAGCAGCTTCGCCACCTGCCATCTTTGACGCCACCCTAGCAGCCCAGAGGCTTTCCGGGCTCGGGGGTGGAGGCTCGCGTGTCCCGCTTAGTTTCCAGCAGACTCCTGACCGCGCCCGGTACCTCTCCCTCCTCAACCCCTCCCGCTTTCGGGAGCCGCCAGTAGATGGCCTGAGACGTTTGGGGGCCGCCGACCTTCTTCTTCCTGCCCTCTTGGCCTTTCCCGCCCGGGCCTCGTCCTCTGGGCGTCCTCGGCCTGGCCGCACCGCCGTGCAAAGCAGAAGAGGCTGCGTCTCAGCGGACTCGGCCTGCCGTGGGCTCGCCTGCCCGGCAGAGCTCCTGGCTGGCCTCCCCCAGCGTCTCCACCCTGGACCGGCCTCAGCACCCCCCGCAGGGGACCGCTGTGCGGCGTCCTGCGGCGGCCGTGGCGGACGCAGCCGAGTTATAGCTGTGCCGGGGCTGGGGCCTCGGTGGCATGCGGGGAGGGAGGGGGACGCGGCTCCAGCCTCGGGCTGCCCCCTGTGCCCTTGTTCCCGCCGGTCCCGAACCCGCACCCGCCCCCACGCGCCAGCTCCACGCTGCCCTTGATCTAGATCGATCGCCCGGCCCAGCCGGCGGTTCCGCATGCGGCCCTCCCCGCCGGGAGCCCGCCGGCTGGGTGTGCGGGACCCACAGCACGACTCGAGAGGGGGTGTGTGCGTGAGTTTTACTTTCTTGCCGCCCCCTTGTCCTAACGGCCCGCGTTCTAGTTCCTCCTCTGAGAACCTGGCCACGCTGGGCACCAGAGGCCGAGGCGGAGGCTCGGAAGGGTCAGCAGAGGCGCCCGGACCCTGCGAGTGCGGGTGTGAGAGCAGCAGCTCTGGGGGAGGCGCTGCACGGCCACGCGGAAGCGCCCGTGGCCTCTGCGGGAAGCCCGAGGGTGGCCCCGGGGCGCCTCCCAGGGAGCCACTTTGCGCAGCGCGGGGCCCTCTTGGCTTCAGAACTGGGCGAGGCAGTCGAGGGGCAGCTGGGGGCCCAGCGGGCTGATGTGATGGGAGCAGACACGCTGTGCACGGTCAGGGGACGGCTCGGTGGGCCGACCTGCCAATACGGGAGTCGCCAGGCAGTGACAAGCCCTGGGGTAAAGGGCCAAGGTCAGCGAGGAGGCAGAGAAGAGAGGCGGCGGCTGGCGAGGGACCGCAGCTGAGTGGGGCATCCGTGCAATGCAGCAGAGGGAAGCAGGGAAAAGCTGCCCCAGGGCAGGAAAGTGTCACCACAGGGCCCCGTGAAGGACACTGCATGCAGATCTCTGCGCACACCTGAAGCGTGTCTCAGTGAGGCGCATGGCCCCCAGTTTGCACAGAAGGAACCAGCAAAACTACCTGAGGCCACTCAGCTAGGGGGTGAGTGATGGGCCAGGGATAAAAGCCAGCACTAAAGCTGCTCTCTTACCTCCGGATGAAATGCCTGTGAATAAGAAGCAGAAGGGGCTGGAGATTTAGCTCAGTGGTTCCTGCGCCTGCCTTGCGAGCACAAGGTTCCTGGTTCGATCCCTGGTAACCACATACAACAATACCGGGCGTGGTGACTCATGCCTATGGGCAGTCAGTACCACACACCACAATGCCAGGCGTGGTGGCTCACACCTGTCATCCCAGTACTCGGGAGGCAGAGACAGGAGGATTGCTGAGTTCGTGGCAGCTTGCCTGGACTACATAGTGAGCTCAGGGCCAGGCTGAACTACAAAGCGAGACCCTGTCTCAAAAACAAAACAAAACAAAAAAACACACTGTGCCAGGCATGGTCCAATAACCACTGAAATCTTAGTATTCAGGAGGATGAGGCAGGAGGAACACTGAGTTCAAGGTCAGTTTAAATAAGAGGAAACCCTGTCCCCCACCTCTCCAAGTAAATAAATTACATGTCTTATTACCATTGAAGGCCTGCCTCCCTCACCAGCCTGCAAGCTCTTTGTCTTCTTTGGTATAATAACTCACAGTTACTGACTAAAGATGAGGGTCAGCCTGGTGTGGCACACATGTGTAACCCAGTGGTTAGGAGGCTGAGGCAGGAGGATTTCCAGTGCGAGAGTAGCCTGGCTGTATGGCAAGTTCCAGGACGCCTGGGGATGTAGCTCAGTGGCTCTGGCACCTGCCTCAAAAGCAAAGGGGTGGGGTAATGGGAGCGAATGAGTGGACACGGAGCAGAGGGAGGTCACCTATGTGACACACAGAGCAGAGAGAGGTCATCTATGGGGTGGAGAACGACACGGGCTGAACAGGGGACGGAGAGCGGGGACTGGGGTTGCGAGGAAGCTTCCTGAGGGGGAGGGTGCCACTGTGTGCCAAGCACTGGGTTCGCTTGTCTGGTTATCAAAGTGAGGCTGAGGTGGGTATGATTGTCCTCATCTTCAGAAGAGGAAATGAGGCTCAGATGGATTATTTACATATGATTCAGAATTAAAGAAGTGAAAGCAGGAGGTGAATCCACACCAGACTACAGGCCTGTGTTCCTCCTGTGTGTGGGTGTGTGTGTGTGGGTGTGTGTGCGTGGGGGTGTGTAATTGTGTTTTGCTTTCTGTCGTCCAGGCCGACCTGAACTCACTCTGAACCCAGGCTGGCCTTGGCCTCACGCTCTTCCTCCAGGTGCTCTGGAGCAGAAGGTGTTTGGAGGGAGAAGGAAGCGGTTCTGGCAACCTGTGGGTCTCAGGAGGACACGGAGACCAGCCCGAGGGAGGGAGGACCGAGGTGTGAGTGTCCCGCGGAGGAGCCACCCCCGGAGGGGAGTGAGGGAGACCAGGTGGGGCGCGCGGCAGGGGAAGGGTGGCTCCGGGGCCCACACCTCCCCCCGTGTGGAGGGGCCTCGCGGCCAGGCCGTCTGCGCCTGTGTGTGCCGTGCGTGCGGGCAGCCAGCGCCGTGGCTGGCACCTCAGCGGCCCAGGCCTGTAGGGATTTGGGTTTAGAGCTGTCTCATGTTGTGGGGTCTCGTGGGGTGAGAATTCAGGCCCAGCAGAAGGCTCCTCAAAGGTCTACCAGCGGCGTGCTGATTCAGAGCCTGAAATCTGGGGCCCCTCACACCCCGCATCACAGTGCCTGCCGAGAAATAGCCATATCCAGAGCTGCTGGTCCACGCAGAAAGGAGAGATCTGAAAGGAGGTACATGAAATCCAGGAAGTCAGGAGCAGGAAATTTAGGGCTGAGAGAACAGGCCTGCGCTCTAAGCTTCATCCTTACATAAGATGCAACTTTATTTGTTAACCCGAGGCAGGAGTTCCATCTGTCACTCTCCCACCCACCCTGCTCACGGCCACACTGCGCATCCCAGTCTGGCCGCCAGGCGTCGCTCCTCGCTCCAGCGCTTTGTCTGGAGTCGGTTCCTAAACTCAAGGGGGTTGGTGGGAGGGCAGAGAGCGCAGACTCCGGCCTAGGGCAGGTGGCGGCGGTTGGGAGGGCAGTTGAGCAGGCCAGGCCTGCTGAGCAGGGTCCCGAGGCGTCAGAGCCGCTCCACATAGAAGGCCTGGCCCTTCTGGCCCAGCTCCCGCCGGTACTGCTGCTGCTCCTCCTCAAACAGCTGGCGCAGGGCGGCCTGGCGGACCTGGGGGCACGGGACGCAGCGCTGGCCCGTCTCTCCGCTTTCTCCTTCCCTCCCCGCTGCTTTGCCATGGGCTTTCTTGGACCTGTCCTTAGTTAGGACATAAAGTTAGGGCAACAGAGGATGAACCAGCAGAAGAGAAGACTTTCTGATTTTTTTTTTTTTCCATGAGTGGAGCCTCATATTCAGCAAATATTCCCTGAGAACATCCCACGAACCAGGAATTCTGCAAGGCAGCAGGATACAGGGCCGGTGGTGACAGCAGGTGGGAGGCCAGGGAGGGAAGGCTGGACTGTGAGCAGGTCCGGAGGGGGGCTTGAGAGGACCCAACCATGCGTCACTTGCACGCTGGATGCAAAGAATCACTGACTGCAAAAGATCCCTGGCATCTGCAGGGAGCCGGGTCCTAGTGTGACGGGGAACCCCAGCTGGCCAAGGCGCAGCCCCCCGGAGCTCACCCCCAGCAGGTGTCTGTTAGCCAACACCAACTCCTGCTCCATGGTGTCCTGCATCCTCAGGATGGCATATGGGTTTCTCCTCTGGCTCAGGGTCATCTGCCATAGGCAGTGGGTATGTGAACTCTGCCACCTGCCCAGGCAGACAGAGAGGGGTGGAATGGAAGTTAGCAGCGGAGTGGAAACTGTGCCAGTGAGGCCCCCTTCCTACCTGGAGCCAGCCCCGCAGGGGACCCAGCTCAGGGGTGGAGCGCTTACTGCCCCGAGGCCAATCCAATCCCCAGGATAGGTGGGAGGGGCTCCCTAATTACCAGGGTTCAGTTTATTTACATGGTGATCCCTCCTGTCTCAGCCACCCAAAAGCTGGGTTGAGAGGCACGTGCCACCGTGTCCAGTTTGGTTTTTTTGACACAGTCGCACTATATAGTTCAGGGTAGTCTTGAACTCGAGGCAGAGAGGTTGGTGTGGAACTGAAGAGTATCGTCCTGCCTCAGCCTTCCAAGTGCTGGGATTACAGTTGTGTGTCACCACACCCACCTCACTTAGGCCCGTTGTGTTTTGTACATTGTCACCAGTTACTTTTTTTCCGGCTTGTTTACAGTGGTCTGTCATGGGCATTCTTTTTTTTTTAATTTTTGAGACAGGGTCTCGCTCTGTAGTTCAGGCTGGCTCTGAGCTTACTATGTAGCCCAGGCAAGCCTCTGACTCCCTCGAACTCAGCAGTCCTCCTGCCTCTGTCTAATCCAAGTGCTGGGATGACAGGCGTGATCCGCCACGCCCGGCATTAACACGTTACCTTTTTTTTTTTTTTTTTTTTG